>CAAKHB010003753.1:34839-57737 GCA_901007665.1 Aeoliscus strigatus
TGTCTCTCACCCTGTCACTCTGTCTCACCCTATCTCACCCTGTCACTCTGTCTCACCCTGTCACTCTGTCTCACCCTATCTCACCCTGTGTCACCCTGTCACTCTGTCTCACCCTGTCTCTCACCCTGTCACTCTGTCTCACCGTCACTCTGTCTCACCCTCTCACCCTGTGTCACCCTGTCTCACCCTGTCACTCTGTCTCACCCTATCTCACCCTGTCACTCTGTCTCACCCTCTCACCCTGTGTCACCCTATCTCACCCTGTCACTCTGTCTCACCCTGTCACTCTGTCTCACCCTCTCACCCTGTCTCACCCTATCTCACCCTGTGTCACCCTGTCTCACCGTCACTCTGTCTCACCCTATCTCACCCTGTGTCACCCTGTCACTCTGTCTCACCCTCTCACCCTGTGTCACCCTATCTCACCCTGTGTCACCCTGTCACTCTGTCTCACCCTCTCACCCTGTGTCACCCTATCTCACCCTGTCACTCTGTCTCACCCTATCTCACCCTGTCTCACCGTCACTCTGTCTCACCCTGTCACTCTGTCTCACCCTGTGTCACCCTATCTCACCCTGTCACTCTGTCTCACCCTGTCTCACCCTATCTCACCCTGTGTCACCCTGTCTCACCGTCACTCTGTCTCACCCTATCTCACCCTGTCACTCTGTCTCACCCTGTCACTCTGTCTCACCCTCTCACCCTGTGTCACCCTGTCTCACCCTATCTCACCCTGTGTCACCCTGTCACTGTCTCACCCTGTCACTCTGTCTCACCCTCTCACCCTGTGTCACCCTATCTCACCCTGTCACTCTGTCTCACCCTATCTCACCCTGTCACTCTGTCTCACCCTGTGTCATCCTGTCACTGTCTCACCCTGTCACTCTGTCTCACCCTATCTCACCCTGTCACTCTGTCTCACCCTGTGTCATCCTGTCACTGTCTCACCCTGTCACTCTGTCTCACCCTATCTCACCCTGTGTCACCCTGTCACTCTGTCTCACCCTGTGTCACCCTCCGGTGGTTCCTCATTTATCCAGGAAACGTTGATATAAGAACTTTCTTCTTCTCTGGTTTGTTTTCGACGTCGTCGTCACCGAGGCTGAGATGAATTAACAGGATCAGAGGATTTATTCTTTTTATTTAATGAGTGTCACATCACAGCGGCGACCCACATGGGAGGGATTAGTGTGTGTGTGTGTGTTGTGATGAATGAGGTTTTATCGTCTCACACTCAGTTTGTACATTTCATTCAGACTCTCCCTCCCAAACGAATCTTCCACTCCGGTTCTCAGTGAAGGATGTTACAGGTCTGTTCCAGACGGATCTACGTCCAGTGTGGTCGAACCTCCGTGGTTCTCTGTCGTTTCATTGTGAAAATGGTTTTAAAGAAAAGAAATAAAGAAGGAAACTGTGTTTGATTCCCTGAAATACTTAAATCATTCGCTTTGATTAACATTTTTAACAGACAAACACCCTTTTCCACAAGATATTTCCTATATTTGATACTTCTATACATGAATCTATTAAAAACGCTGAACGTCTTGACGATGCTTTACTGCAGTGACCTCTAGTGGTGACAAGAGCACATTGAATCAGTATGTTTCAATCCAAACTTTCCATTCTGTGGTTTCGTAACATGACGACATCGTAATAATGTTGAAATAATATATTTATCCTTCTTGGTCACATATTAACAGACGTTAACCCTGACTCTGGAACACACACACACACACACACACACACACACAAAGCTGTTACTTTCCGCCCACAGAGCAGAAAAGGAAACAACTATTTACCTGACTGATCTGATGGTGGACAAACTCAAAGCAGTTCTTTACAAACAGGACGTCACAGGGAACAAAGTCCGTCAACAAACCGTCACGTCAGCTGATGGGACGTGTTTTCTCAACTCAAACAGAAAAGAAATCAAACTCTAAATGTGCGGACTCTTGTCCTCAGCATCCTTTTCGTCCGCTGCACTGATGTTTTCCTTGGACTGTGTCGCCCTGGCAACAGAGACAGGAAGTCCATCAAATGACGTTTGCAGTTGAGACACAGTTGTTGTGAGACACTTTTAGTTGAATTCAATTATTCAAATGATAATTTTGTTCAACCATGTTCAACCATGAATCTGTAGGTCTGTCCTCTGCCTGCTCCACTGACCAGACACAAACCTGTGATCAGTGACAGACGGAAAACGTCTGTCTGTCTGTCCCAGGAACACGTGGTGTCTGACCGTCTCCAGACGAACAGACGAGGCCCTGAGTGTCTGAGTCGGGACATTTAGTCGCGTTTGAAACCGAAAGAACGGACCTGTCGACTTCACGGGCTCCAGGGTAGACATCAGCACGATGCTGTGGTCAAACACCCCCAGACAGGACGTGATGAACTGATGACACCAACTGTTTGTCCTGTTGTGACCCCAAACGACCTGCTGCTTCTCCTGACAGCGTCGTTGGAGCTCCTCGGTGGTTCTGTGCTGAACACTTCTGTCGACGTTTCAGTTTATGTTTCATTTTGGTTTGTTCTGTTGGGTTTGATTTGATCTCTCTCTGTGTCAAAGTGGGTGGTGTCAGTGAGCTCTACGTCCCAGTGGGGGGTGTCAGTAGACGTGACGTGTACGTGCTGCGTACCCGGCTCCTTCGAACTTCCTCTCTCGATAGGACGTGCTGTTCTTCATTAGATAGAGAAGGACCATGTCACAGAAGAACGCCCCCTGTCCGAGCAGAGATCTTCATCATGAACAAAGACCCGCCCGTCCCGTCCCGTCCACAAACTAACCGATGAGCCGTACTTACGGCGCCGAGCAGAGCCAGACCCGATCCGACGCTGATGGCTGTCGGGACGATGCTGAACTTTCCGGCCTTCAAACAACACAAACACGATGGATGAACAAACGGAACTCACTCGCCCCCCCACCGGTCTTCATTTTAGGAGATGAGATACGATGCGATCGGCCTTCGTTGTCCCACAGCGGGAAGTCGACAGCCGAGTATCAGAGACAAAGAGAAAACATGTCCCGTTTAAAAACACACAAACTAACACTCACTGATGAGCTTCACATGTGTCAACTCACGGTAAGCTGGTGTGTGTGTGTGTGTGTGTGTGTGTGAGTGAGTGCACGTTAACCCTCTGACACGACATCGGTGCTAGCACACTGTGGAGTACCGTAATGACACGACGATCCGCAGCAGGTCCCGAAAGCGCAAGAGTGTCATGGCTTCCTCGACCTGGTGTGAAGAAGGCGCTCTGAGAAGGTTCCTGAAACTTGACCTCAGCCATGCTGCGTGTCATTACGGTAATCCAGTTCCCTCTGCTGCTGGAAGCCGATGAGTCCTGAGCGTAACGACGGCGACTTGGCTGCGAAGGGGAACTTCAGGAACCGGTTGGACGTTTTCTCCTTCTCAGCTGTCAGGAACGGACGTTTTCTGATTGTGCAAATTGTCGTGTAGTTACGGTACTCCAACGTATGCTAGCGTGCCTGAATGGCTGGGGAGAACATCTGTGTCATCTGGAGTCTGTCTGGAAGGTTCTGTACGATTACCTTTCCTGTCACGATGACGTTGAATCGGACTCCGTAGACTTTGAAGAGCGACCGGTAACTCTCCCCGGCACCGGTCCTGTGATAGCGAGCGTGTCTACGGGACGAGAACCCGTCATGAGATGAGAGGTGAGAGGAACGTCTCCCCCTGTGTCGGGTCAAACACCGACCTGAAGTTGAATCCGGCGGCGACGGTCCCGTCTGTGCCGCTGACGTCCTGGCGGGTGAAGCCGTACCGGGGGTGACAGCGGGAGGGGCCGCGGTCCAGGTCGCAGTTCCACTGGATCAGAACGCTGAGGGAGGCGCCCTGGTCCGAGGAAACACGTGTTGACACAAGAAGACGACGTCACAGTGCTGCTGAGGAACGTGGACGGGGCGGGAACCGACAAACGTGGCCAGGTCCCGGAAGTCGTATCCGGCGCGCTTCGAGATGTCCCCCAGGGAGAAGATGGGGCAGTAGGGGTGGAGATCGGCGTCGTATCTGCAGCTCTTCAGGTAGGACGTGTCGGCCGTCTCCTGAACGTTGGACCTCCGAGTTCAGACAAGAAGCGCCGTCACTGTTCGTCCCTTCTCAAACATCTCGTTCAGCTGCAGGGAAACTTACTTTGAAAATGTGAATTTGGGGAATTGTATGAAATTCTTGATGTAGATGGTGAAGTTGGCGGCGTTCTTCAGCAGAGGTCCTCTGTGGAGGGAGAGAGAGTGTTTCGGTTCATGTTTGTTGTAGTGTGTCTACGTCTGTAGACGTCTGTAGTCGGCGTCATGCTACGGTCGGATTCGTCTCACAGTTCGGACCGGTTCCTCCTGGGTCAACGGTCAACGTTGTGTCTGTCAGCTGGTCGTTCTAAGGTCCAGAGACATTTGACGTGTGGCGTCTTACTGGGGTTTGAACTGTTTTTCCACAGGACACCAGCCGAAGATTTCACAGGTGCCGGTGACGTCCTCGTCCGCTCGGAGACATCGTCCGCTCATGATTCCTTCACAGAACAAAGACCACGTCCACACCGGTCATCGTTTGTTCACACCCACCCCCGACCCCCCATCCCCAGCGCTACGCTGCCGTTGGCATACTTTGGAGCAACGTGGTCATGTCAGAAAACAGTCCCTGAAGTTCCTCTACCATAGTACAGGAATTACAGTAATCCCATTCACATTACCGTAATGACAGCACCTCCAGGAAGCGATGGACGTTTTCTCCTTCTCCTTTTTGTTGTCCTGTTGTGTGCTGTTGTTCAGTTTGCTCACCAAAGTGTGTGTTTTTATATGTCATGGTTCACCTATCTAGTTCACCCATCTTTCTGATAGTGCAAATAGTCCTGTATTTACGGTACTCCAAAGTATGCTATGACCAGTGGATGGTCAGCGATGCTGTGGGTGTTCAAGGGTTAAACTGGGGGACAGGTTTACCGTGACCAGCCACCACCATCTTCCCCTCCTCACAGTCGTCGTCGTCTTCACAGCGTCCGTCCAGGACTTTGGGACTCTGAGAACAAACATCCTGTCATGAACTCTGACCCCTTCATCATCAGGCCCGGCGTTCTGCTTCCTGTCAGTACATCGTCACGGCGACGACGAGGACTCGGTGGTACAGCAACGGTCCGGGAATCAGACACGTGTCTCCGTCAGAGGAACCCCACGGGGACCAGAGAGATGTCATTTTGTGTCAACGTCTCTCGGCGAGTTCCTGAGTCAGACGTCTTTGGACCAATCAGATCTCAGTTCACGTCACAGCGCCCTCCTGTGGTTCGCCTGAACACGTCAAGCGCTGACGTGTGCTGTTTTTTGTGTTTTTGCGACGCGCACATATGCTGAGTAACTGTGACGTGCTACACGTTAGCGTTCCCTGATTGCGCCGACATCGTCTGGCCTGCGACGTGACCCTGACACGTGAAGGACCGTTGGTGTTTGACGTCCGCGTTCCTCACACTCAGACGATCTCCACCACCGGCGTTCATTTCCTGATGGATGTTCTACTGGAGCTGGCGGAGAGGACGTCTGCTCCGACCCTGAGCCGGTCGGCCCGTTCCTGCCCCCGTCAGTGGACTCGTTCAGCCCCCGCACGTCCGCGGCTGCGGAGGCCTTTAAAGGAAGCAGGGCGCCGCCGGCGCTCAGACTCATGTAAACCACATCTGCTGCCACAGGCAGAGGAGCAGAGTTTACATACCAGGAACCTGATGCAAATCCATCGACGGATGGAACGACGACAAACCGTCACGCACCGCCGGAGACGGACGACCGGTTCAAAGATCACCGACGCTGATCTCCAGCCAGCCGACGGTGAACTTATCTTCTCTGAGGTCACCGACGTGACCCGCGAGTCTGGTGAAGAGGAACTCGGGGAATCGTGTCGGAGCCAGTGGGACGAGTCTCAACAGCGTCAGACGCAGCAGAGGTATGAACCTCAGCTCTTCCCTCGTGTCGGACCACGTTCAGACAGAACGGAAAACATTCAGGAAGACACGGAAACAACCGGAACACTCCTGTTCCCAGTTGTTGAGCTGTTTATGCTCTAATGTCATTAGTTACATCAGGTTTCACATGAATGTTCATGTATTTATTCTTGTTAATAAAGGTTGTTATTATTTACTAGGATTCATTTTAATTCTTCATAATAATGTTCTGAGCATCTGTTTTTTTCCAGGTCGGAATGTTCCCACCTCAGCACAGAATCCCGGCGTCTGGTTTGGCGTCTCCAAGAAGTTGGTGATGATGAAGAGAACGGCTTCACCCTGAACGTGGAGGAGACACGTCATTCCATCTGTTGTTTCTCCTCCTTCACACGTTCATCCTCCCTCATGTGCAACATTCCTAGATTCTTTGATTAGTGCGTCGTTTTACACTATTTGCTCCTCTGAAGGATGAAGTCCTCCAGCTGGGGGACGCTCGGGTTTGTCAGAGGACTTCAGCGGTCAGTTTTGTGACGGTCTTCAGCAGAGAATGAATTCATGCGTTCACCTGCGGGGGGATGACGTAGTCCTCCGGTCCCCACACCAGCAGACCCGACTCGCTGGTGTTGGTGACGGACACGCCTTTGAGCTTGGTGATCACGGAGCTCTGGATGGACTCGTCCGTCTCCTGGTAGCCCTTCTTGTAGACGAAGACCCACCTGTGGGGGAATGGAACGGTGACCTTTGACCCTTGTTAGACAAACGACCTTTTACATCTGATTTCATGACGGTTCTTGTGTTTTCAGATCCATTCCAAGTGATTCATGAGGGGTTTTCAGCAGTCCATGTGTAGCTTTGTGTGTTTTGTGTCGCTTTTCTTGTCTTTTCTAGATAAATACACAAATAAAGTCACAAAGACGTTTGTTTTCTCTGCAGTTGCAAAAGGGTGATGAATAAATAAAAAGATCTAAAATCTTTATTTATCCCCAGAGGGTAAATAGAAGCAGAGCAGACATCCCAGCTATGACACACACACACACACACACACACACATAACTATGAGTAAATACGACAAATAACTGAATAAATAATAAACGGAATAAACTTTTAAGTTTAAAAAAATACATTTCAATAACAGAAGACAGTGATGTTGTCTGGTAAATCTTTACCTTTAACTTCCCAAGGACAGCAGATTTGATGATGATGATGATGATGATGATGATGATGATGATGAACCACTCACCCGATGATGTATCCGATGACCGTCAACTGGAAAAGTCGGTACAGAACTCCAACTTTCTTGTTTTTGGCGACGATGAACTTCTCGGTTTTGTAGTCGAGGAGGGACAGGATCCGTCCGGTCCAGAGGCCCCCGGTCATCCTGACCCACCGCGGAGGAGACCGACGTCTGCAGCCGCCCACAGACTACGACTCCCCCTAATCCACAACACCCCCACCCCAAACACCGACCGTCAAGAAAAAAATGGACACTTGTACTAGCACATCCGGTTAGGACCTTCAAAAGAAAGCACTTCCGGAAAAAACACGTTAAAATATAAAATACTCCCAAATGAAGAAGTATTGACAGAGTCTGACATCTTTTCTAAAGGACAGAATTATAGATTCAACTCCCCCCACCTCCAGGAGCTGCCACAGGTTTATTTTAGTACAGAATGGGCCGCGACCTTTAACCCTCAACTGGTCTCCATCAGTTGACCATGTACCATGAACATGGACACACACACACACACACACACACTGTTTATTTGAGTAGTTTCCTCGTTTAGTTTAGTTTAGTAAGTTTCCTCGTATGGGTCTAATGCATAGAAGCCACAGGATCTTTAAAAATAAAAACATAATTTGATTTGTGAAACATTTGTTTTATTTGTGAAAATGCAATAAAGGCAGATTTCACCCACATTTTTACATCAAATCATCAAACTATGTCCACATACTGTATCTATGTATTTGATAAACATGAACTGTGTGATGGTGTTGGTGTTTTTTTTTCTTCTCCTTATTCCCCCATACCATTCCCTCTCCAACAGAAATTGACACCATGTGACAATGATGACAAAGAACCTGCTGACTCAGGGTTCCTGTCGCTGGCTCATTCCAGCAGATAGGAACCAGCTGCTCCACCTGTGACCCTCAGGTGAACGAAGATGAACGTCTTCTTGGTGACTTGGTGTGTGTGTTCGTCTCTGCTCCTCTGGCCGTGTGACGTCCTGTCAGAACCAGCAGCTCGTGACGTTCGGACCGACCACACGCTGGTTTGTGGCCGTCGGTTTATGTCCGTCTACCTCTCCAAGGTCCAGTTCGCCGATCTCCCTCACACCCTCTATGTGCAGGGTGAGTTGCTGCAGACACCAGAACGTGTGTGGGCACATTCTCTTCTTTGTCTCCTAATTCACCCACAGATGAACACGGGGGCTTCTACCAGGCCCGGTCCTTAGCCAAGCGGTGCCACTACTTCCTGGAAGACACGGACCTCTTCACTGTGTTCACGGTGTCTTTTCATGGCTGTTTTGTGCGGAGACAGGTGAGTTCATGTCACCGTGAACCTGTAATGTCGCTGTGTTCGGCACCATTTCGTCACCGTGGTCTCTCCAAACCATTTTTCCTTAGAAACACACCAGAAGTTTGTCTGTTGTGATCCTGACGTTTACAGACGGAGGCCGAGTGGGAACTGTCACGTCGATCCCTCTGACATGTGGACGGACGGCGACGGGGAGCCGTCAGTGTCTGGTTCTACAGACTGGGTCGTCGCAGGAGTTAGACTGTCATGGGAGATCAGTTTAATTCAAACAGTGAAACTTTATTCAGATGAATTCAAACAAACTGAAGTGTTCAAGTTTTTGTCTCCAGTATCTTAGACTGAGATTTAGGGGGATTTAAACTGAATAATCGGTGCTTTACACAAACCTGACACACATTATCGTAACATTCTGAGCTACAGAGCTGCAGGCTTCAGTTATTGACACAAAAACAAAACATTCTCAATGAAAACTCCTGGTGTTCTATGATATTCTACTTTTATCTGCCATGTATCTGCTGCTCTCTTGGTTATTTATAAAACTGTTCATCATCTTTTTGTTCTATTTTACTTTACTTTTAATCCATTTTATTATTTCTATCTGCTTGCACACACGAGGGGGGGTTTGATTCAGTGTAGTCCTGTAGTGTGGCTGTTATGTCCATTAAAATCACATGTATGTACAGTGTGTCTTATTAACCACCTGTGTGTTTTCTACAGGAGAAACTGTCAAAGATCATTTCCCTGGATCACGGCAGTTCTGCAGCAAAGATGGTTTCACCATTGTCATCAGTCGGAATGCCACCGTCCCCCCCCTCAACCTGGACGCCGTCTGGATTCCCTCCGGTGACAGCCAGAGGTGTAAACCCCAGAGAATATCCAGGGACACCGTCCTTTTCAACTTCACGTACAGTGACTGCGGCACCAAGTCCACGGTAACGTTGAACAGCAGGATGGAGCAGGTGGAGCTCCGGGCCTGAACCCGTGTTTCACAGACAGCAGGCGGGGTCGTGACCTACTGGGTCAACGTCGAGGTGAGACGACCTCTGCGGGACACCTCCATATTCCGCGACTCTCCTTTCCAGTAAGATGGACAAACTGCTTTGCTGGTTGTGCACCGTGAACAGAGATGAACAGTGACGGTTGTTTTCAGTCTGACTGCGTGCTGCAGTTTGTCTCTGATGCAAACGACGCAGCTGAGTATCGAGGTCCAGGATGAAAACTCGGAGCCGCCGCTGCCGCCGCTGAGGAGCGAGGGAATGCTGAGGACTGAAATGAGGTTTGCTAAAGGTCAATTTCCTAAATGTACTGAGCTTTACATCAAGTCCTTTGTTCTATTAATGCACGTGTTTATTCATCAGACGAGCAGTGAGTGTGATTTCGCAGCTTCTAGTGGTGAAGCTGCAGCTGTGTGTAGGTTGTTGTTGGGTTTTTTGCACCAAAGTCCTGTACTTCCTGCAGCAGCACTTCCTTTACGAAGACACGTCCTCTTGGTACAGTGGTGGGCTGAACCCCACGGGGGATGGGCCAGCGTGGGCCGAGTGCCGTGTGACTTGTCTTTTCTCAATCAGCAGCGACTTTCATCTCGTGAAGTGTGAACAATCCAAACCGTCTGTGATCCTGCAGATTCCACGTACAGGTCTTTCTACTCCACTCTGAACCCTCCGTCCGTAACGGAGCTCGGCCAACCGGTGTATGTGGAGGTGTTCGTCAAACATCAGGACGGGGACGTGGTGCTACTGCTGAGGGACTGCTGGGCCACTCCGACCCCAAACCCCCGGGACACCCGACGGTGGGCTCTCCTGGTGAAAGGGTGAACTCTCAGTCCTTGGCTGATTTCAGTAGAAGTTGTTCACTGCAGGTAACCATGTGTGACGTTTGGAACTGTTGGAATCCCCTGCAGATGTCCTTTCCCTGGGGACAGCCAGAGGACCGCCGTGCTGCCAGCCGACACCAGCAGTGAGATGAAATATCCATCGCTTCACAAACGCTTTGTCTTCAAACTCTTCTCTTTCATAGAACAGCCATCATCTGAAAGTGTGGTATGTACTTAAAGTGTATCCACAATAGTAAAGGTGGCATTTATTTCACAGGTGTAACCATTTGATCACATAGGTATATTTCCACTGTGACGTAGAGATTTGCAAAGGAGCCGACTGTTCACCGTCCTGCAGCGTCGGTAAGAGGCTGCAGTCAGCTGATCGATTATCTGTGAAATTAAACAGATGGACCTTTTAAGAACAGCAATTTAGACTCAGAAAAAAAGGTTTAAAAGACAGGCATTCTTAAAATATGACAATAATAATTCCCTTGCTGTGTCGTACAGGAATGCGTAAACGTAAACGTAAATCAAGGAGAACGCCAGGACCAGGACAGATAACTTATTACAGCGTGCTCTCTGGAGGCCCTCTACTTTATCTGCTGTAATCTGACAAAAAGAAAAGCATATTTCTGATTCAACCATTTCCCTGCTAATTTTATTAAATAAACATGAATTAATGCAAGTTGTCTCAACTTTGATATCTGCAATCACACTTAGTTATTAACTGGTTAAATGACTGTTTTAGGAAGTTTGGTTTCGTTCAAAGTGTTGAGACATGTTATTTGTGTATGTAAGTGTAATGTGAATGTACAGAAGAGGGTTGGCGCTACATGTAAATACTGGAACAAATAAAGTAAATAGTAGTTAGTTTAACATTGAAAAAGATTTGTTCTGAGATAAAGGATAAAGAATTCTCATATAATTATTCAAATGTTGATCCCGATCCAGTTTTGTATTTCCATTTGACCCTAATCCTCTTCCGTGGTGACCATACGTCATTGTTGCGTCAACATTAAAAAATACTAAAAATAGCTTTTATTTTGAAAGAAAAGCTTTTATCACGTGGCCGTCGGTCGGCCAATAGGAACACGGAATGAGACCATTTACGGAAGTCGTCGACGTTCCCTCAACGGAAGAAAACAAACGTGAAGGAAAGCTCCCGTTGTGTGTAACTGGACACGTTCTGTGGACACACACACACACACACACACACACACACACACACACTTCCGGCTGGTCGAGCAGAAATGTCCCGGTCCACCAGAAGACCCCCAGAAGAACAACAGCAGCAGCAGCTGCCCATCCACCGGTACCGAGTCCCGCTGGTCGAGGCCGTGAAGCGGAGCTCGTTCCTGGTTGTTACCGGCGAAACCGGCAGCGGGAAGACGACACAACTTCCACAGTACCTGCACGAGGCCGGTGAGAAGCTCCGATGACCGATGAGTTCGGAGTTTGGACTGTGTGATGGTCGGATACACTGGAGGTTGTGACAAACCAGCGTTAGTCTGTTGTACTTGACTGACTGACTCACTGACTGACTCACTGACTGACTCACTGACTGACTCACTGACTGACTCACTGACTGACTCACTGACTGACTCACTGAGTGACTGACTGACCGACTGACTGACTCACTGACTGACTCACTGACTGACTGACTGACTCACTGACTGACTCACTGAGTGACTGACTGACCGACTGACTGACTCACTGAGTGACTGACTGACCGACTGACTGACTCACTGACTGACTCACTGACTGACTCACTGAGTGACTGACTGACCGACTGACTGACTGACTGACCGACTGACTGACTCACTGACTGACAGATTGACTGACTGCCTGTCCTTGTCCTGTGTTGAACAGGTTTTTGTAAAGACGGTAGAATCTGCGTCACCCAGCCCCGTCGGGTGGCTGCCATCACGGTGGCTCAGAGAGTGGCCGAGGAGATGCGGTGTCCTCTGGGTCGACAGGTCGGCTACCAGGTCCGCTTCGACGACTGCACGTCGCAGGTGAGTGGGACGCAGTCAGAAATGTGCACCCATCCTGGGATCTCCTTGCTGATGCCGTGACCGTCGTGTGCGACCCAGGACACGCTGGTGAAGTACATGACCGACGGCTGTTTGCTCAGAGAGATCCTGGCCGACTCTGGACTGTCCCAGTACAGCGTGGTGGTCCTGGATGAGGTCCACGAGCGAAGCCTCAACACGGTAGGAGTGGACGTCCGCTGATTCTGATTCTGATTCTGTGCTCTGCGCACACGTTCACCGGCATCGACGCTCATGCTTGTGTTTGTGTTGTTGCAGGACATCCTTCTGGGTTTGTTGAAGAAAGTCTTCTCCAAGCCCGGTGAAGCCTCCAGGAACCGGTCCTTTCCACTGAAGGTGGTGGTGATGTCCGCCACCTTGGAGACGGACAAACTCTCGGCGTTCCTCGGAGACTGTCCGGTCTTCACCATTCCAGGGAGAACGTTTCCAGTCGCCTGCAGCTTTGGCTCGGCCGTCGGACCTAAAGACACCGAGAGCACCGGCTACGTCAAAGAGGTAGTGAGAGGGAGAGGTTGAAGGTCCAGGATAATATCGAATGTAACAGTACAGAGAGGGTTTTCATTCATTTCCACAAGAGTCGTCACTCATACTCATTTAATCATTCATTCATTCATTCATCCCTTCAACACTGTGTGTTCATGACTGTATGTTTATGTACATAGACATGTACACAAAGAGGACAGGAAGCTAATCACATTCTTCATTAATTACTGATCTTATTTTTTACTTGTACCCACTCCTGTTCCAGTAGTATTCCAGTAGTATTTGTAATTAAATTAGAAATTGTTAGAATATTTATTTTGTCTTGTGCAATTTGCTGTTGTCATTATTTTAGTATTTTCTGTTTTTGAAATTTGAGTTAACCCTTTATACCCGTCCAAACAGATCATCCACGTCCTTCTCTCTGCAGGTGGTGTCGCTGGCGCTGGACGTGCACACCAGCGAACCGGCCGGGGACATTCTCGTGTTTTTAACAGGTCAGCGCAAATGATCCGTAAAACGTTTTCCACGAGTCTGAACCGGCCGCCACAAACCCGTCACGTCCTCGTCCCCCAGGTCAAGTGGAGATCGAACGGGCCTGTGACCTGCTGTTTGACAGAGCTGAGTCGGTGGACTACCGCTACGACGTGAAGGACCAGACGGTGGAGGGGCTCCTCATCCTGCCTCTGTACGGATCCATGCCCACCGGTAAGCTCTCATGCAGCCTTCCTGTGCTGATTGTCTCCTGAGTCCATCATTTATCACCCCTACATGGCTCTTCTTCCTTGTAAGAATCTGTACAAGTTTCTCTGTAATTAACTCGTCTGACACACGTTCTCCGTATTTCAGTTACATTTTTTTCTGCCAAATGTGAGAAATGAACGTGGTGGAACAGTTCTATGTGGAGTTTCCATGCTCTCCCCGTGTCTGCATGGGTTCTCTCTGGGTACTCCGGCTTTCTCCCACTTCCATGTTGAGGTTGATTGGTGTGAATGGAGGTCTGTCCTTCTGGGATCAGCTCCAGGACAGCCGACTCCCGTGACCGTCACGTTGAAGACGTCGTACCCAGTCACGATGAAGAGCAGGCGTGTGTTCCGTGTCTCCACAGATCAGCAGAGGCAGATCTTCCAGCCAGCCCCCGCAGGAATAAGGAAGTGTGTCGTGGCTACGAACATCGCTGCAACATCCCTCACCATTGATGGCATCAAGTAAGACGGCTGCTGTCTTGGAGTCGTTCCGCCGATACACAGGTGACGTTCTTGGACTCTACACCTGCAGGTACATCATCGACAGCGGCTTTGTGAAACAACTCAACCACAACTCCAGAGTGGGCATGGACATCTTGGAGGTGGTGCCTATTTCCAAGTGAGTTGAGGAAATGTAACGGCGTCGCTTCAGACCTGCTTCGTTGGAAAAAGTCCGACAGCAGAGGGTGTTTTCTGGTGTCAGGAGCGAGGCCCAGCAGAGGGCGGGCCGCGCTGGAAGAACCTCCGCTGGAAAGTGTTTTCGCATCTATACGGAGGAGTTCTGGCAGACGTGTATGCCCGAGTATACGATTCCAGAGATCCAGAGGACCAGTCTGACCGCAGTCATCCTCACGCTGAAGTGCCTGGGCATCCATGATGTCATCAGGTACCTCAGGTCCTCTCCTGGAGGTCACAGTCCGCTTTGTCCACCGTCGACATGACTTCATGTCTCTCCAGGTTCCCTTACCTGGATTGTCCAGAGGAGAGGTTCATCCTGGAGGCTCTAAAGCAGCTCTATCAGTTCGACGCCATCGACAGGTGAGTGTTTGGGTTTCATTCATCGGTGTGTTTTATGTTTTATTAGGTTTGTATATCATGCGAGCGTCTGTCTGCTGCGTGGGCTCCTTGGACCCATTTCTACTGTGGAATACAATCATTCTATCTTTCCATGGTCAACTGATCAGCACACCCTGATGCTGCTAAATTGTTTTACTTTGTATATTATATATAGACAATATAATAATCATCATATCTATGATCTATTAATATATGTCAATTAATGATACATAATAATTATTTTGTACATGTCATTTATGTTAATCTTTGTCCCTTTTTTTTCTAAAACTTTCTCTTCTTTTTACTTGCTCTTAATGGGACTGCACACAATTTCGTTGTTCTTTTAGCACAATGACAATAAAAAATCCTGACTCTGATTCCAGGAGAGGTGGTGTGAGCCACCTGGGGGCGCTCATGGTGGAGTTCCCTCTGCACCCAGGCGTCACCAGGGCCGTACTCAAAGCGGCGTCCCTGGGCTGCCAAGACCTGCTGCTGCCTGTGGCGGCCATGCTGTCGGTGGAGAATATCTTCATCCGGCCCGGTGAGCCGTGTCGCTGGAGGGGATGAACACGTGTGTTTGAATGTTGGGAGGGCTCTGACGGATCCCCGGCTCCCTGCAGGTCACCCCGACAAGCAGAAGGAGGCGGATAAAAAGCACAGAGCGCTCGCAGCCAAGAGCGGCGGCATGAATGACTTTGCCACGCTTCTGAATGTGTTTCAGTCCTGTAAAAACAGGTACCGACCACGGACTATGTCCTCGTGACGACGCTGTCTCAGCTGTTCAGAACTTCTTTGCCTCCTGTTCTGCAGTGAAAGACCCTCAGCTTGGTGCAGAGACAACTGGATCCACTGGAGGGCGCTGAAGTCCGCCTTCAGTGTGGAGACTCAGTTGCGAGAGATCCTCCAGCGCCTTCAGCAGGTACAGAGGTCTACAGACGTCATCAAATGCTTGGTCGCTCTGCGTGTGACGGATCAGTGAACGTTGTTGTGTGCCTTCCCGTTCCTTCCAGAGGAGAGATTTCCCTGTGGAAACTTTTGATGGAAATCAAAGCGAACTTTTCAGACGGTGCCTGTGTACGGGATACTTCACCAACGTCGCCAGAAGGTGACGTCAGAAATATTTTCTAGATTCTAGACTACTCTGGACTGCTTTTTAAATTTTTTTCTTCATCCCCCACAGGTCTTTTGGAAAGGTGTTTTGCACAATGGACGGCCACGGCTCCATGGTTCACGTTCATCCATCGTCAGCGGTGAAGACGAACTTAGAGGAACTTTTGAATCATCGTCATTTATCGTTTGTCTGATGTGTCTTTGTTCGCCTCCAGGTGTTTGACCAGGAGGCCGAGCTGGATTGGATCATCTTCCATGACGTGCTGGTGACCTCACGCGTGTATGTCAGGACAGTGTGTCCTATTCGATACGAGTGGGTGAAAGATCTACTGCCCAAACTTCATGAGGTGGATGTCTATGAACTGAGCAGTGTGGCCAGAGAAGAGGTGACTGATGAGGAGATGACACAATGGGAGACCAGGGAGGCGGCTAAAAGACCACCAGGTTAGTACTAACCAGGAATCAAGTCACTGGTTTAGACAACAGGAACATGTATGAATTGTGGATACAGACAGAAGATGAGTCAGCGTCGATATATATCGGCGTAGAGGAGAACAAGCGACGCTTGAACATATAGGGGATTTTACAAGAATGTTGAGCAGTACCGTCATCATAGGGAAAAGCAAGTGAACAGTGAGGAAGGGCGCAATAACCTAATAACACAATTTAACATTTGTCCTTTTTTTCCCAGATGATTCTATTGAGAATATGTTGAAAAAACTGCAGAGGAGAAACAACGAAGCCACCGTCAATGATGCCCGAGCACGATACCTTCAACGGAAGCAGCAAAGACAAGCGAGTAAAGCTGTCTGACCTGACCAGAGGAACAAAAACTGCATTTTTATGTTTTTTGTAAAAAATAAAAATAAAAAACAAAATAAAACAAATTGATTGAATAAACATGTTGTCTCAGTTTTCTCAGGGCTCCTAATTGAGTTGTGTTGTTTTCCAGTGTGTCCATGTTGCACCGTGTTTGTCTGTCCCTCAGCGGGGGAGGTTGATGTTCCACCGGAGGACTCCGTGTACTTTCACACCAGTGCGGGTGCAGTCAGTGGACCCTCTCCGTCCTCCTACGTCACTTCCTGTATGCGGGGCTGCTGCTGTCTGAGGAGCGAGGCGCTTCACGCAGCAGCGGGCGACTAACCACACGACTGAGCCGCTGCGGTCCACACGTCCAGAGGTGGAAAACTACGTGTAGCCGTGTCGAACCGCCCCGCACGCCGGCTCGGAGCTTCCCGGTCGGCTTCGGCGACAGAAGCCGAGCACGCTGCTGCTGGCGCGGCTGCTGCTGCCGCTGCTGAGAGAAGAAAAACAAGCTGAGCGAGCAGCCCGCTAAGCTGTGTGATCATTGACAGAGTTCAGTACACACAGGCTTCGACTGATAACGGCTGGCCGCCCGGTAGACTGCATCTGAGCCTCTTTCGACCACCGACAGCTGGAGTTTTTTCCACCCCGGAGGTGGAGGTAAGGAGAAGCCGGCGAAATGAGGAGCCGAATTAGCGCAAGCGGCTAGCTGGTATGCTAGCTAGCTCGCTGCTAGTTTCAAAGCTAGCGGGGCTAACTGGCTTGTGTGATCGTAATGCGGTCACGGTCGGCGGTGCGTGGCGCCCCACCGGGGCAAATGTCCACCGGATGTGTCGGAGCCACTTGTTTACAGCTCAGCTGATAACCACAAAACCAAAGAAAGCATCAGTACTATTCCAGGAACTAAACTAACGTTCGCCGACTGAACCTCGGGTAGCTTAGCTTCTGTACTGTAACAGGAGGACGTGTTAACGACGTGTTCATGTTTACATAGTCGCACGTTTAGTGTCAACTTTTATTATCGCCTAGCGTTACAATAAAGCTTCAATTTACACATGTAATCTCGCAGTTTTCTCATTAATCACGATGCTTCCTCAAATGATGCTACATGTAAACAGCTAATATGGTTGTTGTTGATGCCCTGTTTTGTCAGAAATGTTGTGTTCCTTGTGTATACATTGGCTGCAAGTAGTTATTACACAGCTCTTAATGCACCTTTGATAGCCATAAAATGTATTTATAAATGAACTGTTGTTACAGCCGCATCACTTTCAGATAAGACCTATTGTGCTTCAGCCACAAACTGTGATCATTCTCTGAGACAGTGGAGCCCATTGTATTTGTAAGTTAAGTGGTGTTATTTGATATGTAATGAAAACTTTTTTAACCAGAGTAACAAAATGTACAGTTTCCCAACTGTAACATGAAGGAGGTTGCTGTCACAAGGAGCTTCAGAAACTTTCCTGGATGTTGATCCTATAGTCAGGAGTGTTGTGTGTCACTGCCGTTAGTGTCAGATGGACAGATTTCTGTTGATAAGCAGACATGTACATTTCAGCAGTTCTCCCTCTTGTGTATGGTGTGGCTTTGCAATTCACAGACACGTAACCTTCATTCTGAGAAACCTGTGGTTTAGCTTCCTGCTAATTGACATTCTGTGAATTTCTCTTGGGAGATGAAGTGTCTATCTATCCATCTGTAGGTTTCCTTTAGTGCTCTTCTACATCCAAACAGGTTTTGTGCTTGAAATTTCAAACAACAGTCACATGTAACTGGAGGTGTTTTTTCACAATGAGAATTTATTTAATGTTCATTTTTGTGCTGGTTTTGACATGAGCCCATTTTTCAACGTGAACAATTGCTAATAGTTCCAGTGAGTGAGTGTGATGATCAGCTGTCATTGTACACTAAGCGTTGTGTCTCTGCTCGTGTTATTGGATTGGATCCTCCATTAACAATGCTATTTCCTGCTTTTTACCTCCAGGCGTCTCTTCCTACGAGTTTTAAATCGGATTCAGAGACCCTGTCGGGCAGTTTGCGTAATCTCCAATTCGTCTGCAGCTCCTCCCGACCTGGACAGCCCTCTGCCCCAGCATGAATGAAGTCAGTGTTGTGAGAGAAGGATGGCTTCACAAGAGAGGTGAGGTGCAGGACATTTTTACACCTGGATTGCAGGTGGCTGATGAGAGAATACAAATATGCACACAGAGAATTAGAAACGCTAACCCCAGGTGGTGCCTGAATCCATCTTTGTTCCAGGTGAATACATTAAAACATGGCGGCCTCGCTACTTCATCCTCAAGAGTGATGGCTCCTTCATTGGCTACAAGGAGAAGCCCGAGGTGTCAAGTGATCACAGCCTCCCGCCGCTCAACAACTTCTCTGTCGCAGGTCAGTTTTTCACAGATGGCAGGCAGGTAAACATCTCAGACATGTGTCTATATTTTCATGTGTGTGATTTCTAGAATGCCAGCTGATGAAGACTGAGCGCCCCAGGCCCAACACGTTTGTCATCCGCTGCCTGCAGTGGACCTCTGTCATCGAACGCACCTTCCATGTCGACAGCAACGAGGAAAGGTAAAACACAGGATTTCACACTGGACTTGTCAATGAGCAGAAAACCTCCAACCAAGTTGCCCGAGTACAATTTTGTGTGAGAAAAGGCCGAGCAGCAAAACAAAGAGCTTACGTCTAAATGGGCCATTGTTCATTACAGGCAACGAAATCCATCTGAGTCTGTAAGTGTCAGAATTACCACCCAGCTGAAAATAGATTTTAGTGGCAGTTTAGACCTGATTAACAGAACTAATTGTCACCAGGTTTTGTTGATGCTGCAGCTGCCTACTGATGGATAGTTGACACAGATTGTCCTCGACATTCTAAACCTGCTCGACTGGGGTGAATGTCCATACGTTTGTCTGAATGAAAAGAATTGCTGCGGGCATGAAGATGGTCTTGGAAATGCGTTTAATAGATCTGTGGGCATTGGTTAGCGTCAATAAGACAAATGATGGTGTCTTTGTTTCAGGGAGGAGTGGATGCGATCCATCCAGGCAGTGGCCAACAGCCTGAAGAGTCAGCAGCAGGATGAGGAGCCCATGGAGATCAAATTTGGCTCGCCGAGTGACAGCAGCGGCACAGAGGAGATGGAGATAGCTATATCCAAATCACGCACAAAAGTGGTCAGTATTTGCACAAACCCTGTCTGAATGTTTACTGTGTGTGTCAAGCAAGACTTTTTCTACTCTGTTGTTCAAATTTAAGCCTCGTCAAGCTTTTTATTTTTCTCCCATAATAACCTTAAGAGGGGCAATGATTTTCTCTTAGGTTTTCTCCTTTTCTGTTGCTGTGATTGATGTCAGCGGTGATGTGGGCTCCGGGTTGGCTCTCATTCTGGTGCATGAAGGCTGATCGTAGCCTGTTTTGTCCACAGACCATGAGTGATTTCGATTACCTGAAGCTGCTGGGCAAGGGGACATTTGGGAAAGTGATCCTGGTGAAGGAGAAGGCCACGGGGATGTACTACGCCATGAAAATCCTCCGCAAAGAAGTCATCATTGCCAAAGTTAGTTGTTGTACTCAAACCTCATGTTTTAATTAAATGAGCGATTTTTCTACAATAACTCACAGTTGACAAACAGTGTTATAAGTAAATGTCCAACCAATGTTTGCTTGAAAAGCTGCTTCTGTTTGACCAGTGAGGGCATAAACACTATTCACTATCCTTGAAGGAGATTAGTCTCTGTAACATGAAGGTGCAGACAGAGAAGAAAGGTGACACGTTGACCTTGGAGTGAGATGGTCCTCGTTCCCATCTCCTGCCTTCATATGGCTCATCGCAGCACAGCTGCTGCAGGACAGAAACGATTGCTGCAAACATTCACCGTCACACTGACGAGACTAAACGGGTGACGGATAAGTGTCGTACCTTGGCTAGGGTGATAGCTGTAGCCATGGCAGCAGACGTCTGCATCACCCTCACACGCTGCAAAACACCAGGTCGACGCTAAAATGACATGAAAACCATTTGGGTACGACTGAGAAGTTAATATAATAGCTGGTTGCTACGTTGGTGGTGGAGGTGGATAGAACTTCTCTGAGCATTGAATTGACTTTATCATGTGTAAAACTGGAGTTTGTTGACAGTGTGTGTTCGGTGTGTGCTTCTTTTGTGAACGGTGAATCCCCTCCAGGACGAGGTGGCACACACAGTCACAGAGAGCAGAGTTCTCCAGAACACGCGGCATCCATTCCTCACGGTGAGTCGCGGTGCCTCGTTTGAGGCCGAAAATGAAAAGGTGAATTTACGCCAAGTGACCTTTTCTTCTTTCCCCGTTTGCAGACACTAAAATATGCATTTCAAACACACGACCGGCTATGCTTTGTGATGGAATATGCAAACGGAGGAGAAGTGAGTTCTTCTTGTTTTCACCTTATCTGCGTTCACGGCCGTTGTTCATGATCATTGATAGTGGAACATGGCAGCTCATTGTTTGTCTGTGTGTGAATCAGACTGTATGGCAAATGTTAGCTATTGTATATGAAAATGCTAAAAGTTGTATGTGTGTGTGTGCGTGCGTGTGCGTGTGTGCGCGTGCAGCTCTTTTTTCACTTATCTCGGGACCGGGTGTTCACAGAAGACAGGGCCCGTTTCTATGGTGCAGAAATAGTGTCGGCACTAGAATACCTACACTCACGCAATGTAGTTTACAGAGACTTAAAGGTAAGATGTTTGTTTCATCACTGGACACAGTCGTCATGGTAACTTGGTTCTCTCCCCCAGCTGCCAAGTGGTTTGACTCTTTTCTTTGCCATAGCTGGAAAACCTAATGTTAGACAAGGACGGACACATCAAGATCACAGACTTTGGGCTGTGTAAAGAGGGGATCACGGACGGTGCCACCATGAAAACCTTCTGTGGAACTCCAGAGTACCTGGCTCCTGAGGTAAAACAACAGGCTCCTGCTGCCAGACGCTGAGCCACTTTAAGGCTGAATTCTGCCCGAGACACGCCCCCACCCGCTGAAACAGACCGTTGTTGATGACTCCCCCTGCTCCCCCTCCGTCAGGTGCTGGAGGACAATGACTACGGCCGCGCTGTGGACTGGTGGGGTCTGGGGGTGGTCATGTATGAGATGATGTGTGGACGATTACCCTTCTACAACCAGGACCACGAGCGTCTCTTTGAGCTCATCCTCATGGAGGAGATCCGCTTCCCCAAGAACCTGGCCCCCGAGGCCAAGGCCCTGCTGGCCGGGCTGCTGAAGAAGGACCCCAAACAGAGGTACAACCAAAAAAAGAACAGATCCCTGGAGCTGCTGGGACGAGGGAGACGCTTTCAGAGTACATGTCAGTGCAGTTTGAAGTGTTTGTCAGCTCCACCTTGGGTGTAGGCTCTGGTCGTAAACTGGTCACACGGACCAGGGGTTTGAATTGTTGATTGGACTACCGTAATTACCTGACTATTTGTGCTGGAAAATGCAATTTAATTGTCACCAAACAGACTTAAATTGAATCTGTGTTTGATCAGTGTATTTTGGGACAAACACGACACGACAGAAAGCCAAGGTCGAAAGAAAGGTCGACCTGAGACGGAGCGTCTTCTCAGAGCTCCAGCCTCCACCGTGCTCGGGGGCAGATCCAGCAAACCTCATTATTTCAGCCGAGGGTCGGTCGGATTGGTTTTTCGGAGGGTAATTGCCATAATCGGTGACATAATAGATTGTTGTTGTTTTTGTCAGACCTGTGTGTTCCCAACTGTAAACACACTGAGCTCCGTCTGACGCCGGCGTGTTCTCCAGCCCCGTCACCCTTAAATGGAGAGGAAATCTAGTCCAGAAAAACATCATTAGGGGAGAACGCGGTTCAGTTCTGATCGGACCGCTTGGTGTCCAACTAATCGGTTGTTTTTGTTTGCAGGCTCGGAGGCGGACCGGACGACGCCAAAGACGTGATGACCCACAAGTTCTTCACCTCCATCAATTGGCAGGATGTTCTGGAAAAAAAGGTGCAGATTTGACGTTTACATTCATTAGAATCTGTTTATGAAAAAGATTTGTCCACACACACACACACACACACACGTTGATCTCCAAAACACCAGAAGAAGTCTCCAGTCTTCGTAGACAATGTCTGGTAAGCTGTCGACAGTGCCTGAGTCGATGTGCTTCCTCCGCAGCTCGTCCCCCCCTTCAAGCCCCAGGTGACATCAGAGACAGACACGCGTTACTTTGACGACGAGTTCACGGCGCAGACCATCACCATAACTCCTCCGGACAAATGTGAGTACGTGGGCTCCGTGCCCCCCCCCCCCCCCCCCCCCCCCCCCCCCCCGCCCCCGCCCCCCCCCCCCCCCCCCCCCCCCC
>CAAKHB010003753.1:58625-68924 GCA_901007665.1 Aeoliscus strigatus
GGGATGGGGGTTCTGTGTTTGCACTGCATGTGTGTAACGTGTGAGTGGACGGCTGAGTGAAGAGAATGTATGAGCACCGTTCTGACCTGCACCATCCATCCATCCATCCATCCATCCATCCATCCATCCATCCATCCATCCATCCATCCATCCATCCATCCATCCATCCATCCATCCATTCATCCATCCATCCATCCGTCCGTTCGTCCGTGTCGTGTTCTTGTTTTTGCATGTTGTCGATGAAAAAGAGTTCAGAGCAGCAGGATGCTGCAGCACCCGACAGCACAAAGGGAACAGCAGGAACGCCGGCAGCAGCTCAGCTCTAACCTGACTCCGTCGGGGAGTAGGAATGGGGATTCATCTCTTTGCATGGCTTCTTTCCTTTTGCTTTAAAAGCTGCAGAACTGAACTGAAGACGTTCTGTCTCGTCGAGTCTTGGTCGCCACTTCGACGGTAACCGACCAAAGAGCCGCTGGACGTGAAACATGACTCGTCTGTTTAAACGACAGGAACGGAAGGGACACGGAGGAGACATGTGACCTCAGCCGTCTTTGTCCATTTGTAAAAAGAAGATTGTTCCTGTGTGAAAAGCTCCATCGTCTTTGTAACGAGGCCAAAGGTTGACTCCGTGACTTGGATGTTGAACACTTCAGATGATTCCACGTTTGTTGTCAGAGGTCTGGGTTGTGTTTTCTTAAATTGGGGGGGGCGGGGTCAAAGCACTTCGACCTGCGTGTGGAGCCGCGGGTCACAGGTTTACATCCAACAAACACGAGCTGCACGACCAAACCTCAGCGCTCAGTGCCAGCTGAAGTCCCGTTCTCTTCAGACACCGGCTTCAGTTTGAGCTTCACAAAAGGAAAATCCAAACCTTTGTGTTTGTCGTCGTTCCGTTGTTTTTGTTTTTGTTTTAGTTTTTTCTCCTTTTTGTCCATCTCTTTCTCTACGTTTGGAAAAGATGTCCTGTTTTAAGTATACATTATAAATATATCTATTAAAAGTTTTAAAACGTATTTCTTTTGGATGACGTTCTTCATTGAAGGGTTCCTCCAGAGGAGGGGGGCAGTCATTCGTTGAAGGTGACAAATTGGCAAATTATTTGACCGTTAACATGATAAAGCAGAAAAAAACCAACGCTTGTGAAATATTCCCTGTCCCGTTGTGATGTTGTCACGACGGCGTCGGCCCATGTGCATCCTCTGGGGACCCCCGACCATCCCACCCCCCCTCCGTCCCATGTCACTTTCATTTTTTTTTAAAAACTTTACGTTTGTGTGCGTGGCAGAGCGACTGAGCGTGAAGTGAGACGTCTGAGTGCAAACAGTGACACAGACCAGCAGCAGCCGGCGGCCCCGGTCCGGTCCGGTTCGGTCCGGTCCGGTCCTTGCAGGCGATCAGATGGCTTTGACTTGACAGTTCACAACTCCAGCACCTCTTCTCACGGGCTCAGGCATCGGGTCAGGACCAGGCACAGAACCACTGCACTGATCCATGGACTCCACTGTGGATTTGCCTTCATCGCTATCACGGCCACAAGGGGGTGCTGCTGACCTTTTTAAAACATTTTGGTTGTGAAGCCATACCCTGACCCTCTGCTGGCCACGCTTTAAGCTTCACAGCTGAACATGCAAGACGGTCGCCCTGACCTCCTGTAGGCGTACGCAGGCACAGCAAGTGCCTCCTCACTCTGTAAATACCAAAAAAAAGTAGAAAAAAAGCTTGATGGGGAATGCAGCATCAGTTGGGGGGGGGGCTGCAGCTTCGTAGAATTTGTTTTGCAGCTTTACTACAGTTCCCTAGCTTTTCTGTGTATTTGAATGTGATCAACAGTCACGAATGTCGCACCTGATGCTGGTGTAACAAGGATCCTTTTGCGTTTTGCTGTTAGTTGAGGCCCAGACGGCAATGACATAAAAAAAAAAAGCAATCTGTGGGGTGGGGGTGGGGGGGGCCTTACAAGACCGTTTCAGGCCCCATTTCAAGTCTTTACCATGTAACAGGGTGTGAACCTGCTACAGGACGGTAGCTTCTAACATTTGCAACTATAACGTGCCAGTAAACATTTTTACTGATTGAAACTGTGTGAATCTTTGCTTCTCCACCTACACACACACACCCTGGTCCAGTGTTCGTGGGTCTGGACTGGATGATGGAGAAATCAACATCTATTCATATTAGACTGAACTGAGTCCCTGTGAATGACAAAAGAGGTTTTTGGTCAAAGTTATCAGGAGAAGGAAAACAACTTAAAGCACAGTGGTTTTATTTTGAAGGTACTGCATCCTGTCTGTCAGTTGATCAGGGACATTTGTGAAGTTAAACGGCTGGAAACACAGTTCTTCCTCCTCTGAAATAGAAATGACGAATGTCAGTTTCTAGAAAGTCCTCATGATTTCATTGGTATTATTTAAGAGACACGGAACACACACACAAACACCTTGTGAGTGCTTGTGTGTGTGTTCCATGTCTCGTAAATACACAAAGATCATGTGTTGTAAAAACATTTAAAGAATTGACATAGACACACTCAAACTTTGATATAAAACACAAAGTGCTTGATACAAGGACCATTAAAAAAGAGAACAAGGGGATAAAATCCATTAAGAAAAAGATGAATACAAAAATAAAACAGCATTAAAAATCTGCTCAGAAGTGATAAAAACTGGAAAATGGAAAACACACACCCACACACGCCCCCTCCGGTCCAATCAGCGCAGCCTGCAGCTGGTAAAAGCCCATGCGGCCTCCCGAGGCTCCAGCTCCAGGCCTCCGCCGACACTCGTGGATAAGTAGCTGCAGCGGCCGGTGCAGAGCGCCTGTTCCTGGCAGGGCCCATGGCCAGAACCGGGTTCTGTGACTCCCAGCCTCTGCTGGACTTACACAAGCAGGTGAGGGCGACCTGTGGTCCGCTGACCTGAGGTCACCGGCTGTGGAGGGTGTCACTGTTTGTCAGGCAGATTGGGTTCACCTGGGCCGTTCACGGAGCAGCGTCAATCCTTTGTTCAGCTGGACATGGAGGGAAACCGCTGATTTTTCAATTCTGTTTCCAAGCAAAGTGACAGAAATCAAACCCAAATGTCTTAAGTCTGTTTGAAGGTGTTTGAATCCACTTCATCAGGACCTGAGCTAAGGAAAACAAGTTTTTCCTCCTTTGTTTTTTACTGAACGTGCCTTCAGGTGGATCTGGTTTCATTAGAACTCACGTGGTTTATTTGTGTCTTTTAAACGTGAGTTCACTGCTGAGGACTGATCCGACACAGCAGCCGTTCACACTGTGCGGTGTGTTGGTTGTGGTGCGGACGTGTACCCACCACTGTGGAAACCCTGTCGTTCCTCAGGCGGACGAGCGGCGAGCCCCCGTCAGAACCTGGGCGGCCGCCTGCGGACCCAAAGACCGCTGGCAGCCGGTGGACGCAGACGAGTCCCGACCGGTACCGTCACCACGCTTCGCTCCTGACGACATCGGCTTCTTTCTTCAACAGACGTCAGATGTTCACAGCAAATGTCCGTTTGCAGGACCGGCTGTTGTCGGCCCAGAGCAGCAGCAGCAGCAGCAGCAGCAGCATCCTCCTGGGGTTCCATGAAGACAGACGGACCTGCTCTGCCGGGTTCATCAGCGCCAAAGGTTTGTGTGGTGTCACAGACGGGTGGTCGACTGCTGTCGTATGACGTTTCCGTCCTGCGGCAGATGGACGTCTGGAGGAGTCTGTGCTCCTCTGCCCCCGGAGCCTCCAGAGCCTCCAGAGCCTCCACACCCTGCAGGCGCTGGTGCCAAGTCTCCTGCGCCATGAGGTGGAGACGGCGCTAGAGAAACTGGACCTGATCTGGGACAGAACGTACGCCTGGGACGTGTTCGTGGACATGATGGTGAGACGACAAAGAACCTCGGAACGCTTTGTGCCCCCCCCCCCCATGATCCACGTTCACTGAGATGGGCTGAATGAACTCAGTTCGTGCATCTGTATGCGTCTCTTCCGTCTGTCCAGAGGAGTCAAAGCCGGGACTCTCTGCCCGATGCCGACCTGCCCTGGCATTTCACCGACACCACCCGAGCCGTCCTGGTCGACTGGCTCGTTCAAGTCCACGTGAGTCACCGTCGACTCCCATCTGAGCACGGCGCGGCCCACCGACACGCCCCGGTTCTCATGGAAGTGTGCAACGTTGATGTCCCTCCCATCAGGAGGTCATGCACTTCCAGGAGGAGACACTGTACCTGGCCGTCCACCTCCTCAACCGCTCCCTGCGGCTGGTGAAGGTCACCACAGCCAACCTGCAGCTCCTCGGCATGGTTTGTCTCTTCCTCGCTGCGAAGAAGGAGGAGTGTCTTCTGCCTGAGGTGCACACTCACACACACACACACCCACCCCCCCCATTCTGTCTGATCAGCAGCTCGTCCCTCGGTCGACGTGTTCTGTTTTCGACCTGAAGGTTTCTGGACTGTGCTACCTGATGGACCACACCTACACGAAGCACCAGCTGCTGCGAATGGAGCGCAAAGTCCTCTGTGGGCTCAAGTTCAACCTGTCCTACTGTCCACCTCTGAACTTCCTGCTCCTCCTGGCCTCCATCGCCCGCTGCAGCGCCAAGGTGGAGGAGTCCAGCGCTTTAGAAGCAGCTTGAAGGAATCCAGTGCTTTAACACGGCGTATCGCCGGTGCTACGTTCACACTAGCATACTTTGGAGTACCGTAATTACATGTTACCTCTACCTGGTGTGACGGAGCTAGGAGAAAACACCCATCCGTTCCTGAAAGTTGACAACAGCATTGTTGCTGTCATTACGGTAATTCCATTCACTCTCTGTTGCTGGAAGCTGGTGAGTTATTACGGTAATGACTGTAACTTCTCAGCTTTCGGTAACCGTTCATTTTCTGCAGTCCTGTAATTACGGTACCCACGTAGCATACTTTCGGTACGGTATAAATGTATCAGCAGTGACACATCAGTGTCAAAGGTTAAGGACTTTTTTTAATGGAATTTAAAAACTTTGGATTTGTATTAAATCTGCTTTCAGGAACGGGCCCCTTTAGTCACACAGAAATCTGAGAAGTTCCTCGGTTCAGGATTAAACAAACTCTGGGTCTGGTCTGAACTGGCTTTGTGGAACGGGTCTGATGTGTGGTTCTGCTGCCACCAGGTGGTGTGGATGGCTCGGTACCTGCTGGAGCTGTCTCTCCTGGAGGGCCAGTGCGTGGTGTTCCTGCCGGTGCAGCTGGCTGGAGCTGCCCTCTGCTTGGCCCGCCAGGTCCTCCAGGAACCCCCGACACCGGAGGGGGAAGCTGCCTGGTGTCTGGCCTCCAGCATCCACGTCAGCAGGTGTGGACTTTGGCCTTCTAACCCCCCCTCCCTCCCCCGTGGCGTCACGCTCTGACGGCCGTGTGCTCCGTTTCAGTGAGAACACCCTGCTGAGGATCATGCACATCCTGGCCAGCGCTGCCGCCAAAGCCCACGCCGGAGAAACCTGTGCCACTTTTATCAAATTCTCCTCCCCAGAAACTCTGCACGTCAGCAGACACCCTGGTCTGAGGAACTCGTCTGGTCTGCTGGGCAGATGCACCTGACTCACCGGAAGCTTCACCTCAGGTGGTCGTTGGTCGTTCCTGTGCACGCTGAGCAGTTTGTGTATCTGCTCTGTAGACGTGTCACGGGTACGAGCGCTGAAGTTCCATGTTTTGATCCAGTCTGTATGTTTTATGATCTTATCCTGCAGCCGATAGAGAAAATATTTGAATTGTCCATGTGGGCTGTCGTCAACTTTGAGAATTTTAATGTAAAAATAAAGAGTCTGCTGCAACGTTTTCAGTTTCTCTGTTCAAGTTGTGATTCTGGATGATTGTCGTTCCGTCACATGACTGCAGCGCCACACTGTGGCTGAGTTGTTGGTCACGCCAGCAGCAAGTTAATTCATTTTCTGCCGCTTATTCTGGTTACGGGTCACGGGTGTGCTGGAGACAATGCCGGCTGTCCCAGCAGCAAGTAAATTTGTTCATTCCATCTCCACGCTTTCGGTGTCGAATGTTGCTCTTGAATCTACAGTGCCCCTAGAGTCCCATCATTTTTTTATTCTAAAGTGAAATTGTTCTAATAAGATCATCATCGTGGGTACAGAAGATTCTAGCAGCATGATTTAACATAAACGTCGGTCAGTGAGTCAATAAGATATTGACCCAACGCTGCAGCTGTGCTTCATTTAGTCGAGTCCTTGTCGGCCATGTTTTTTTGTAAATATCACCGTGTGCATCTTGTCACTGACTTCAGTGTGACATTGACTCCAAACAGATCATCTTGTAACCAGGTAATATTGTGGAAACAAGTTATGCATATAAGAAGTTGAGCCTTCAGGGGCTCCGTAGATCCGTTCTATCGCTAATTAACAGTTCAGTTCTATTTAACAAACGTGTCTACATGGTGCTGGTTTCCGGTCACGTAAATACTAAGTTGTGATTGGTAGTTGTAATGAACGTCGGCGGCTGTGCGCGTCCTCTGATTCACCAACTCACAGTTCGGTGTCGTCTCTTCTCTGTTGTTCGTCGGTTCTGTCCGTCCACGTTGGACCGGTGTTCTGTCGATTTTTGCTTTTGTATCATCACAAACTCCTCAAACATTCGACGTCACCTTACGTCAGACATGTACGTCTATGATGCCACCGTCAAGTTAGCTAGCGTTAGCGACAGTCTTTGTGACAACGTCTTCTACAATCTAGATTTAAACTCTTATTCTTATGGCGTCATCCATCAAAGTCTCCTTGACAACTCTATTTCTCCTCCAGTTCTTCTTTTGACAAAAACATTAAACTGCTTCTATAACGACCCTGTTGTCATGGTGATTGTTGCCCAGGAGAGTGCGTGGAGTCATGTTCCTCATCATCTTCTTGCCGATCTGCTCGTAGCTGCGTCTCCAACTCCTGAGACGACGCCTGATACATCAGCACATGTGCTTTTATTCTGAAATCCCATAATTTAAAAACCAAAAGTCACAACAGCGGCTTATTAGAGGCCATTTATGGATTAAAGGTGGAAGCTGGTCCTTGCAGCTGCTTCAGTCATTCAGATGTCACAAAAAAACATGTCGATAAAGACGTTTGGGTGAAAGTCGAATCAGTCGTTGGATTCTACGTGTCTTTGTTTTCGACCCACCAGGGGACAACTTGACACTGTCAGGTCAAGTTGTTTTAGTGTCCGATGGAGGTGGATTCTGTCGGTTCCGAGGGTTCCGGGGTGTGTGGGTCGGTCCGGGTTGGATCGTCGGAACACGGTGACCGTCAGGGGTCAGGGGTCAGGGGTCAGAGGGGGTTTGGGAGGACACCGGCTGAAGGTTCCTCCTCTCAGACGTGGCTCCGTGGTGACGCTGCTCTGGCCGGCACAGGTCACGAACCCGCTGACACAAACACACAAACAGGAAACGTGTGAAACCAAACGGAGTCGATGGAGACCAGAGTGGAGCTCCAGCTCTGGACCGGAGACAGACAGACAGACAGACAGACAGACAGACAGATGACGGGCGTCGATTGTCTCTGTGGGTTTGGTCTTTATTTGTCTTTTACTGTCTTTATTGTAGTTTATTCTTCTCTACTGACGATAACGATGACAACTGTGGCCTTTAGTTTCATTTAGTAGAACCTATTATTATTAAAAAAAGACTGGGGGGGGGACTTAACTTTGAAACCATCAGTGTAAATGCTTGAAATGATCTTTGTATTGTGTCGGTGTGGTAGAACCACGATGGAACCCACAGACACCCGTAGGCCGTCGGTTTCTGATTCAACAATCTGTCCTAAAACCTAAATGAAGACGTTTACAAGAACGCTCTCATACGTGCTGTTCCTGTGTAGTTTATCAGTTGATGGTGATGTGAAGCACACAGGAGTGGATGTATGGACCGGCTTGTCTAAACGTGTCTAGCATTGGTTGAAGAATCTGATGTTGGGCGTTTTTCACTGCAGGAGTTGTTTTGTTGTTGTTGTTGTTGTTGTTTTTCCACCTGTCCTGTCTGACAGTGTGGACATTCAGGATGAGAGATGACAGGAGCAGTTCAGAGGTTCAGAGGACAAAACCAGGAACGGTGACAACAACATGTTGTCGTTTCGCTGCAGGAGTCAAGACAAGGTCCAGGTTGTCTTTAACTGGAGAACTAGAAGAAATAAGACATTTGAGAACGTTGTTTTCAACAATCCCATGTGTTCTTCAGTTTTTCACCAACTTTACACAGAAAGTTGAGAAAACCCTAAGAACTATTTGAGAGTATCACTTTTTCTTTTTGTCGTTGTTAGGATTGAAGTTAAGAAGAATCGGACACTGAAGATGTTTCTTCGGAGGGTTTAGTGACTCCGGCCCTGGGTTTGGTACGTTTGTCGGTCAGTCAGCAGGATGACTCAGCAAAACCTCCAAGGTGTGTTAGCGGTAGCGTTAGCAGGAGTCAAAGAACCGAACGGACTGAAGTCTGAGAGTCGTACGTGTGTTTGTCCAGTCACATCTGTGTCAGCTGCCTCTACCTGACGGAAGCTTCCGGTGCCGGTGCTCAGCTTGTACAGCGCGCACCCGGGCACGAGTAGGATGGAGGAGAGGGCCGACAGCCAGCCCAGCGCGTGCGCCCAGGTCGGGTACACGTACCGGTTGTTGTAGGTCAGAGGCTCGTAGAAGACCAGAGAAGAGATGAACGTGACCTGAAGGAGCAGGAGACGTCACACCTTCTTCTCTCTGGGTCCAGTCCCAGCGCGGACGAAGAAACCCACCAGTGAAACCAGCGGCGTGAGGTAGAGCCAGCAGACCCGGAAGAACGGGTGGGCGCGCACCCCCGTCATGTCCTCCAAGACGTCGTAGATCCGCTCCGCCCCTGGAAACGCCATGGGTCGGTGACATGTTGTCAGTGAGACGTGGTCACCTGCTAACGGAAGCCGTCGTACCAAAGACCCATCCCAGGGCCAGAGTCTCAAAGACGCTGAGGAGCAGGATGCAGGCTCCGTTACAGGCGTAGTAGTCGGACAGCTGGAACACGTACATCCCCCCCTGAGGACGGCAGCAGACCATCAGGACCGCTTCGTCCACCGACGACGCGAACCGCCGCACCGACCTCAGTGACCATGATGAGCTGACACAGGAAGCAGACGACGCAGAAGACGAGGAGGAAGCGCTCCCGCCTGCCGGGCCGACGCAGCGTCGAGTGGAACATGTCAGCGACCGACGTGGTCACCACCTCCATGACGACGAACTGATCGGAGACAAAATCCAACCGTGAGCTCGCGTGCAAACGGGACCTAAGAAAACGTCGACGTGTGATCGTACGTGCGTGTCCAGGCCGAGGAGAATGAGCATGACGAAGAAACAGACGGACCAGAGCTGAGGCAGCGGCATCAGGGCCACGGCCTGTGGGTACGCGATGAATGCCAGGCCTGGACCTGGAACGCAACGCCACAGCCAGAGTCAGAGTCAGAGTCAGAGAGTGAATCTGAATCAGAATCTGACCGACATTTATCTCTGAGGGAAATTCCTTCACAACATCAGCTTCAACGCAGGAAGGAAGGTGAATAAAGAGCCGTGGAAACAACTAGAAATTAGACAAATGAACCCTTCTTCATCTCGTGGTCTTGTGGTGAGAACTGTTCAACAACAATAATAATAAAAAATATGAGATTTGTAAAATAGAAGAATTGGATAATTAAAGATGAATATATAATTATTTGAAATAATTATACTCAAGTAATTGACTTTTTTTACTTAAATAATAAGAAGAATTAAAAATTTAAAATAGAATGTAAAGTTTGTGAATCAAATCAATGACTTTGTGTTTGTGGCAGATGGTCTGTGGAGGAATGGGACGTTTCACTCTTCTCAGTGACGATAAATCCATGAGCAAACCCCCAACACCTCCACAGATTCACAGTGAAACTCTGTTACTATGACGACTGGTTGTTTTGTTGGATTCAAACTCATTTCAGCCAGAAACATCTCCAGCTCTTGTCAAACCGTCCTCCTCTGTCGCTCCATCCCTCCATCATCTGCTGACTCGTGAAGGTTGGTTGTCCGTGGTTACCTGACTCAGCAACTCTTTCGATGGGGACTCGCTGCTCGTGCGCCATGAACCCCAGAACAGAGAACACGGCAAAACCAGCGACCACACTGGTCCCACTGTTGAGGAGACACAACCACAGGCAGTCTCTGCAACACACACACCCCCCACACGCCCACACCCCCACATCAGACTTTAAATCTCTCTCACACGTCTCCTCTTCAGGGACAAATACTTGCTTGTAGCAGTTGTTGTTTTGAACGTTGTAGCTTCCGAGAACACTCAAGGTGCCCAC
>CAAKHB010003754.1:7081-47591 GCA_901007665.1 Aeoliscus strigatus
CACACGACTCAGAAGAGATGGTAGGAGAGAGGAGGATGATGGCTAAGCTGTCATCCATGATTGAGAACGACTCCCACCCCATGCAGGACACTTTAACAACACTGGAGAGCTCCTTCAGCGACAGACTGCTTCACCCAAAGTGTGTGAAGGACCGCTGTCGCAGGTCCCTCCTTCCTGCAGCAGTCAGACTCTACAACCAGCAGTGCTCCCAGTAGACCACACTCACTGACTGCACCATAATACACATTGAGTGTGTTAACTTACACTGTGAAAATGTTTGGCTCAGGTGAACTTCAACTTGGGGTGCAATATATCAGTGCATCATTACCCCTATGTGCAATATCAATACTCCAGTCAGTACCATCACCCAACCTCAACATCACTACCTGTTGGTCGTATTTCATTACTCCTTGTTTACATTGCTTTTGATATTTAATGTCCTTCCTGATGCCCTCTATATTTGCTATCCACTTTGCTGCTGTAAGACCTGACATTTGTCCACTGTGGGACTAATAAAGGTATATCTTATTTCACTGGCGTTGAATGTATCTTGTACCCTGATAGTTTAGAGTTGGAGTCAATACTATTCAGTAGTACTATTCGGGTCTGCCACCATCACCAGAATATCTTCTGCATACATAATGGGGATACAGTGCAGCCTCGGTGGTTTCCTCGTGAGAGAACAACAAAATTGAATCCCATTTGTAAAAACAAATACCCTCCGTTGAATTTAGTACTTTTGTCCACTGACAGAAGTCCCTTCCAAACCCAAATTTTGACAGATATCAGGAATCTCTCTCTCTCCACTCTGTCCTATCAAAAGCCTTTTCAGCATCTAGCGATAGGGCCGTTGAGGTCGGGTCATTACGATTCAACCATGTTAGGTGCATAAGTCTTCGCATATTACCTGCTGATGTTCTGTTCTTGACAAAGCCCACCTGATCATCCTCTATAATATCTGGTAGTATTTCCTCCAGTCTTGATGCCAGGGTCTTCGACAACATCTTACAGTCCACCCCTAGTAGAATCTGACAGATTGAATCATAATTGGAGCACACATATAGGCTGAAAAACACCTTGTTTGGTTTAAATTCATGTTTAAAGATGACAGGACATCTGGGATGTACAGCTCTAGTGCGTATTTTCCCATCACAAAGACAAAAAGAGGAAGGGACAGATGCTTGAGATTAAGGAAAAAGGATTAGACATGTGGCATCACTGACAGATAATTAACTGGATGCGTCATGCTTTTAGTTAATTTTCTTTGGTTCACAAATACAAACACGCACAGATGCAGCCAGTGTGACTGCTTGAAGTTTTGGGTTAGGGAGGAGACTGGTGGTGGCTGTTTGGGGCTGGCTCAACGCGGACCTTCAGCAGCGTGAACACACACACTCACACACACACATCAAACACACATTACAGTGCCAGAGGAGACCAACTGCCTGTGGACTGAGGGGTAACCTAATGTGGTTTGCTTTGATCAGATTGGTGGCGTGATTTTAGGTATGATTCAGCCTCATGCTGCATTCAGTCTTGCTTGTGAAGGGAAGGCCACAACAATGCAGCCCGTCAGAAAACGCAGGTGAGTCGTTCAAACCAGACACTGAAGGCTTTTGCTTGGCTCAGGTTCCTTCAAGATTTTTTGTTTGATGCTCTAACTCTGCTTCATGTCTCCATTTGTGGTCCTCAGTCTCTCAACAAACAGCTATTTATTTACTACCACTGACATTTCGAAGGAAAGGAAACATTAATACACATGTTCGTCGTCAAGCAGTCGTGTGTATTTCAGATAACGTAACTTGTCCGTGTTTCTATAATGGTGAATTTGACTCAAATAAACCCCAGCAATTCATAAGCATCTTTTTTTCTGTTTGCATCTTACATTTAGGTAAGGACTGCATCTTAACTTTCACTTATCTTGTGAGTCACCACATTTACCATTGAATAGCTTCTTCTGCATGTGGCATCAACGGACTGAATAGTAACAAACACCGGATCCCTGCATTTTTACACTTACTGTTAGTACAGAGCTTAAAGTAAAAAATAATTGCACACCGTTGAAACCTTTTGCAAAGGCATCTGGATCAGGTTTGAATCATATTTGGAAAACAATTCAGCTACTACATGTGTACAGTGCAGCATATTAACCATGGCCGTCTAAAAAGTCAATTAAAAGTAATGAATGTAATGAGTAATGAATGTTTTTTGGAAGGAAACGAGAAGAAAGGGAGAGGAACAGGAGAGAGCGTTAAGGATGGTGATTGGATATGGTTCTCAATTCAGCTCCCTGCCAGTGCCAATAACAGAGCGAAGATTCAAAGGAAGTGGGGAGAGGAGCGGATGGTGGAGGTTGACTTTAATGAAGTCAAGGCCCAGGCTATCAGATGCTGCTCATTCGCTGCACAGTCAGTCCTCACTCACACAAACAGACATATGTGAGACTGGCTGGTGTTTGCGTGTGTGTATGTGTGTGTGTGTGTACAAGTGTGATAAATCTTAATTACACCACATATTACACCATAGCCACCAGCCATGTAGCATCTCATCATAGTATGTCAAAGCTCATAAACAAGCCGAGAGTGGGAGGAAGCACAAGTGGAAAGTATGGAAATGTGTAATCTATATCTATACCAGAGATGGAGTAAGCTAAATTGAAAGCCAAGCAGCGAAAGTTGGACTATGGAAGGAAGAAAAGCAATCTGTGTCAAGGGGTACTTGTTTGTAGTGCTCAAATTGAAAAATCTCTGCTGCTGTTACCTCTGAAGGGGTCTATTTTGTGGCAGGATGGAATGGCGGATGAATACATAGAATGGGGTTGGGGGTGTTGTGGCCCACCGAGTTGTCGTGGCCAGGGTGATCTCTAAAAGCAGCCCCCAGCCCCCCAGAGTAATGGTTAAACGTGGGAAGTCTGGTGTGAGGGTAAGTGTGCCTGTGTGCAGGCCGAGCCTGTTTGGGGCTGATTGCGGTGGGTTTTGGCGTGCCATGGTGTGACAGGCCCAGTCAAGCGGATGGGGCGTGTGTTTTTGTAGACGTGGCGGTGGGGAAAGCCCTATACAAGCAGGTCTCAGCTCTGCTGGCTGGGAGATGAGCCAGGGCAGCTCTCCCAGAATGAACAGCAGGAAAAAAGCTCTCCTTTTGTTTTCACGCATGTGGGTTTTGGACCGTAGGTGGTATGTCATCCTGGTTGTCTGGGACCGTCCTTTAGGAACATGTGGTCCTAATCTGGATCCATGGTGTTCCATCTCCACAAAACCTTACACAGACACAGTTCACTTCCTGGAATGGCGATATCAATCCAGGAAGTACGACCTTTACACCCCAAAGTGCTGAGTAGGAATACTGTTAAATGGTTCTGTGCAGCATGTTACAATCACATGGACAAACAACCGACAGAGCTTTGTAATTCATCGGGTCCATAATTCTCATTGCAATTATATAAAAAATGCCTGACATGAACAACTTGAATCTGAGGAAGGAAAAACAGTTCCAAAAAGGAAGGCTCAAATCACATCACAGTTATCTGCTGTGAGTCAGAACATATTTATTTTATATCCCAGGCAAGCTTTTGTGGATTTATGTTTTACTTTTTTTTTGCAACACCACTCTATCTTTCTATCTGACGACAATCAGGCTCCTCGAGTGTAAATAACTGGAACTGATCCTAGAACCTTATCTGTTGCTTCAATTTCAATGTGCACTAACAGTGATTTTCCTTTGACTAATTTCTTTACCTTTTCGTATTTATTGGATTTGTAATTCCATGAGCCGTTTTGGTAGGTTCTCCTCGTCCACAACATTTCATCCACATTTTCAACCACAACTCATCTGAAGTTTGTAGTTGTGGAAAGGTGCAGCGAGAAGTGAAAGAGATGATTGAAAGTACAGCTTCATTTAATGAAGAACTGTAATGTATGTAAAACAAAAATGGGTATTTGTTAGTGGAAACTCCAGCATTGTGAAAAATATTTCCACATAAAATGGGCTTAAGTTCTTTAAATGTTTTCCCTTAAACTTTGAGTGTGAATGCTTTATTCTGCAATAACACTGGTTGGTAGAATTAGCATTAATTTATTATATTATTAGCAAGAATTTTTGTCCTTGTAATCTGTTTTATCACTGAAGCAGTGGTGAAGCACTGGAGGTTACTCATGTTTTCTTATTGTCTCTAATTGAATCCATTCCACATGCTCCCTCTATATTAGTATGCACGCATGTCTTCCTTTTTGGCGAACGAGACAGCTGGTGGAAACAGTCCAGCTCACTGACATACCACATTTCTGAAGGTTTCTATTACCTTAAACGTGAGTGAGAGTTTTTCCTGCGCAGGTGAATTTAACATCATCTAAAATCTATAAAATTTCACATCTCACTTTCAAGCGCATTCACGGACCAATTTTTAACTGAGCACAATAATGACATTCAGAAATTCACAGGCTTGGTGGCTTCAACTCAGCATTTATTTTATTGTAATAACCCAACTTTGCTCGTCACAGATCACTGTACTCTCAAAGCTCTTAGATATGGTGAATATGAAATATGAGAAACATACCTTTGTCACCAAAGCTGCAGTCCTGTGCTTATCTGCTCCTTGCATACAGTATAATGCCTTTTGTTTTGCATGGATGCTGGTTTGAATTTATCCATGTGGTTATGTGAGCAGACATGTATGCGGATGTGTATCAGTCTTAATCCCGCGCTGCAGGCAGCCGTTGTTGCTCCTAGCAGGATAATTGGACCTGTCACTCACCCTGTCACTCAGATCTGCTCAAACCATTTCATATGTGCACTATCCCGCTAGCTGAATTATTCCCAGGACTTATTTCTGTACCGTTCACAGTATAAGATGTCAAATCCCACATGACTCATACAGAAGATATATTCATGCAATTGCATAAGTGCTCACATACACATGGTGTATATGCACACGCATACACAGGTGGATGCACGTCAGCATTTACTGTAAGTATTGGAACTCTGACATCATTTTCTGCCTCAGTACATTTAACATGCACTCTCTGTCTTTCCCAGCACTTCATCCCATCCTGTTTGAGTCAGTGAATAACATAAAACATTTCTGTCAGAGTGCTCCGTGTGTGAATAATGTGTGAGGGACGACATTAAGTATGTGTTTTCCTTCTTAAAGTGCTTATATTTTCAGTTCTAAGCACTTAGAACTTGGGTTTGTGTGTTTTTTCTGTTTTTTCACCCCAAATGTGAATTTGAAATTATAATCAACACATTCTAGTGTGTCGTAAGAGTTGACTGCAGCAAGAATAGAGTCAAGTAAAGCTGTTGTACTGTTTGCCATTCACATGCTGCTCAGTCAAACATGAGATTACTCCACACGTGACCTTTGTTTTAGGCTCCTTTGTTTCATTGCAAAGCTCCTTCCACTGACTGATTTCTTCTATCTCTGTTTCTGCAGGCACAGAAATCGTGGATAGAAAGAGCGTTCAGCAAGAGAGAATGTGTTCATATCATAGTGAGTGCCAAAGACCCCCATAGGTGAGTAAGAATGTATATTTAACAAAAAGCACTGACGGTTCAAGTCAACGAATGTCACAGATGGAAACATATGTTTTACTAAAACTGGGCTGTCTTTGTGGAACAACATTGTACATACTTTTAACCCTCCTGTCATGTTGTCGGTCAGAATGACCTGTTTTAAAGAACACATGGTTTTTTTTATGTTTGCTACCCCCTCTGCATGTTCATATCACATCCATACTGTTTGGGCAATTTCAAAATATAAATAGGTCAATTTTAATTGAATTGTGAGACAGTGTTATTGCCACCTCCACCACACACACACACACACACACACACAGACTGAGATTGGCAGACAACCACAAAGCCAGGTCCTTGGGTCCCAACTAGAGAGAAAACCATAAATCTAAGACAGGAACTGGATTTCACACACTCAGGGAGGATGACCCTGCATGGCCCACCAATAGTGTACATATGTAATATCATCATAACACATTCAATGCCTGTATAAACACATTTGCCTTTTAGGGGCTTCTCATTCTGGGTTGGGGTTTGGAGACATTTTAAATGGTCTCAGGGGTCCTTAGATTCAGCTGATAGTACGTGTTGGTGGTTTAGTAGCTGACTCCACTCTAAGACCAAGGTCCTACTGGAACTGTGTACGAAAGGCTGGTGTTAAGTTAATTGCTCCTTCAGGTATAACCTGCCTTCAGCAAGAGACTATACACACCACAGAATCTGAGGCTGCTGGTGATGCAGGTTTACTTATTCCTACACCCATTGGAGGAGCAGCGGGGAGAAAACAACATGCAGGTAGTACCTACCAGGTCTCAGGTCTCAGGTCTCAGCGGCCACAGTCTTTGTATTGAAATTTGACATTAATTTAACATCACAAATCCACTCTAGAACACTCCGCCGTCAGAACTGTAATAATTTCCTTTCACAGCCCTTCATTGTACATCTGATTTCTTTCCAACCTTAAATGCCCCCCCCCACCCCAAAGTCGGTCTGGGTCCATCCTGACTGCTAACACCATGGAGAGTGCTTCAGAGACAGCCCTCCAGTATTCATTCAAGTCAGCACAAAGACAACACGTGGATTCATGTCACAGTCTGTGCCAGCTCACCTCTCCAAAGCCAAGAGGTGGAGTCTGTGCAAGACTTTGAACTGCAGCAGGATGAACATGACACATAGGGATGAGGAGTGAACCTTCTTCAACATGTCTCCCCCTTCATCCTTCCTCGATTGTCATCTTCCTGGGATTTTCCATTTTTTAGATAATTGCTTGAAAGGATTTAAGCCCCCTCCCTTGCCATTAGTCGAATGCAGTGTCCTGAAGTGGGGGGAGGAGTAAATGATTGTACCTTCTTTCGTGGACATTTGTTTTTCTCAAACCAGAATAGCTCCAAATTACTGAAGTGTCGGTATTCTTTGGGACTACCTGTGACGGCTTAGGCCATTTACAAAACTTCTAATGGTGCGTTTCAATTGTATCAGAATTCTAAAATCATAACTTGAAATCCAGTTTGATCACAACCCGATAGGTTGGAAATGGAGGTGAAAGACCATCCTTGCACTAGATCTTGGTTGATACCACTTATGCCCACGTCCATAAATCACATCGCTTTTATTTTGTTTTGTTTGTGTTGCATTTTCATCACAAGTAGGTGAGATTGCATGATCATTCATTCATCATCCTCGGCTTGTTCCGGTTACTGTTGTGTGCTGGGGCCCATCCCAGCTGTCAACAGGCGGACGGCAGAGTGCCCTGGATCGCAGGGCAACATGAAGGACAGACAACCAAACAGAAGTTACATTTTCATTCAGTTTGTCATACCTGTTGTCAACATTGTGCTTTTTAAATTCCAGCTGCAGAAATGCAGCTGGAATGGACAATCTGCTCAACCTCATGGATCAGGAAAAGCACCTGCATTGTCACAAGACAAGAACCTGACAAGAACTTGCTGAGCCAAGTTCATTCAGTAGAGTCAAGTCAAGTGAAGTCAGATTTTATTTGTATGAACAGTTTTCTCCTGTGGTCATGAATGTTCAATGCACATTCTCATTTTATGACCATTGTTTTTGTTGCTCACGCAAGATCATTCAAGTGAAAAAGAATGTTTTAGACAGAAAAGAATGTTCATAACGTGAGGAGCAAATAAGTGAGTGAGTGAAGATCGAATCATTTTCAAAAACATTTGAGTTGACATGGGAGGCAGGAGAAAACTCCAGTCAGAGCAGAACATGAAGTGTCCAAATCAAATCCTCTTCATTCCCTCTCATCCTTTGGCCCCTGCTTCTTTGTGCATGACTGAAACACTTCACATTCAGCTGTATATTGCACATCGGAATGAGTACGTAGTCAAGAGGGACAATTCATATCATTGCATCTGCAGTTGTCACAAGGGACAGGACCAGTTCAGAGTAGAAAACAAAAAAAGACATGCAGGGGCTTCCCAGATGCCAAAAATCTTGATTGAACCTGCTGTTGGTCAGGTGACAAGCTGTCACTCAAGTGTTTCTCACCTCTTCCTGCCTGCCGCATGAGTCTCTGTTTCTGTCATTATATCATATATATATATATATATTCCCTTTTTGTTATTAATCTTACTTTATCAAATTATTTTTTGCATTGTCAACTACTCTGTGTGACATCAATTGCCAAATCAAAAAAGTTTTTGAATGAAATGAATTGAATCTATCAAATGTCCTCTCACACAGGTGCTGTTGTGGTCGTCTGATAGGTCAGCATGTGGGCCTGCCCCCCGGGATCTCGTCTAGTCAGAATGACAAGGCTGAGCGTTTGGCCAAAAATGACAGCCTGTCCGAGAAGTGGTCAATCAGCAAGCACACACAGCTCAGCCCCACCGATGCCTTCGGCACCATTGAGTTCCAGGGAGGAGGACACTCCAACAAAGCCATGGTGAATCCCCTTTGCAAACCTGTGTTGTCAGTGTCCCGAAGAAACCTCTTGAATACAGACACATCAGCCACTCAGTTTGGATCAAACAGCATGCAGCATACTTGGTGACTGGGACTCTGCACTTCTTATAGACGGTTTTATGTGAGATGTGACATTCCACTACGTCTTTTCACAATGTCCTGATCAGTGTCTGAAATGAGTGGTGTCAATGAGGGGCCAAATGACACGCTGTCATGGAGGATGTGTTTCCTTGGTGAATAGATCACAAGAGAAAATGGAAGAGACATAGGAAGTGAGGGGGAAAAATTGAAAATGAAGATATATTTTACTCAGCGGATCTGGTCTGACAGCAGGTACAGAGGATTTGGTCAGATGCAGTCCGGCTGAAATGTAGCATTTGACCTGGTTCACGGTCTTAGCAATGTTACGAGAGTGATTGAACGTGCCTGTTTTTGTGAGTGAGAACATCTCTCCATTTACAAAATACAAAATTAATAAACGCATTTAACAGAGATGGTCCTTAAGGATAACTGTGCTCTTTTTTCTGATTACATAACCATGATTTCATGTACAACACATGAGACAGTAATTCATCAGATTACAAACAGGCCACAAATATCCTTTCAAAGAAAATATGGGCATTCACACTGCTCTAAGTCAGACAAAATAAATGGATTAAGAGGGATTAGCCGACTAATTTTAACAAGCGTCTGCAAATTGTTCCACTTTCATGGAGCATAATATTTAAGAACCCAAGATGAGCATCAGCGTGATCATTTTTCGAGGACTGAAAGGACCTTGTGCAGTATGAAGATGGGCTGTCGTTAAGAGGACGCATGAGATTCCCATAAGGAATGTTTTATTTAGTGTCCTCTCCCTGAGCATGAACGCCAACAAATGGAGAATCCAAGCAAAGGCGACGTCTTCCATCCAGTGTCGCTTCAGTACGTAAAAGTTGTGGTACTAATCATCAAACATGAGTCAAGACACAGAAAACAATGTAATTAACACACAATAGTACATAATGTTAGTATCCTGTGTGGAATTGTCTTGTGAAGGAGGTGGGGTCAAGTCAAGATGAACCGGTACATATTGAAATTTGCTGCAATATTTGATAATTGAAGGTATCTTGAGAATTGAGACCATTGTACCTGAAGTATGTATAATTTTCATCCATTTTTAAATTATTCATTGATATGCACACACCAGGTTGAGTGTCTGTGAGTGAATTGGTGAAAAAATGATATATTTTTCATGCATCTAGTCTCAGCAAACATCTGTTCAGTATCTTTGTGACTTTGAACATAAAATCCACACACTGAGGCAGGTCGGCATCCTGTTTGTACATGTGATCATGAATTATTGATGTCACAGCTTCATATCACATGTATGCTTTAGTAAAGAGCGCTGTCTGTGTTTGTGTACATACTGTACGTGTTTCACTGGAACGCACCTGAAGAGTTGCTTGCACCTATCTTATACATGTCCTACTGTTTGCAGTATGTGCGTGTGTCCTACGACACCAAGCCCGACCTGCTGCTCCACCTGATGACCAAGGAGTGGCAGCTGGATCTCCCCAAGCTGCTCATATCAGTCCACGGAGGGCTACAGAACTTCGAATTACAGCCCAAACTCAAGCAGGTCTTTGGCAAAGGGCTCATCAAGGCTGCTATGACAACCGGTGCCTGGATTTTTACTGGAGGGGTGAACACAGGTGAAGCACAGCACATTTATACTCTGTCTTCTGAAGAATAAACATATGAAGGCCTTTGCAGCTTGTCAACAGGATCATGTAGTCAGTAGTCAAAGTGCTCACAGTTAGTCCTGTTGACTAATTTGTTGATCAAATTCAACCAAGAACCCATAGTTTCCTGATGCCAAATGAACCCATCAATCAATAACAATGGACTTATATAGCCAATTTCAAAACATATAAATGCCATTCAAAGTGCCTTACATTTGATTGAAAAAGGACTGGAGACTAATGTACAAAGATTCCAAAACAACAATAAAATATAGCATTAATAAGCATAATAAACTATAAAACAAAAAATAGAATGAAATGAAATGCAGGGTAAAAATATAGAAACATTTACAAACACTCAGAATAAAAATAACAATGAGAGATAGAGAGTAATAAAATGGACAGCTATAAAACTGTAGAATAGAATAAAATCATTATAAGACTATGATATAAATGCCTATCTCACTCACGTTGACAGAGATGCCAAATGTTTAAGAATTTCTCCAAAAGAGTGACGACATCATATCAATCAACACAAGATCATATCCTGGATCACTTAGATCTTTCGTTTCATGAATTGGATTTGGAGCAGGATTACAAGGAGCAAGGAGTGGCTGAATAAGTGAAAAGTAACTACGCATCGCTGCAACGCAAAGCTCCAAAGTCCTCCACAGACGACAACTGTGCAGTTGTTGCATGGCATATGGCAGCAGGATTCAATGCAGACAGATGCAGAGGACATTTGTGTAAGGTCCCTGTCAGTTCAACGCAGAAGCATGAATCCAGCTTTCAGGGCTCAGTCAGATGAAATGGATAAAAGTGTATGAAATTATTAAAGGGTTCTCTTACATAGGTCTCAACTACACACATACATCACGAACTTGAACTTGAACCATGTTTCTGAAGCTTTGGCTGCTTTTGTTTCACATAGACTATCAGTAATATCATACAGTAATGTATTGGACAATAAACCATCTTAATATCCTGGATATATATATTCATTTGCCAAACCTTTGTTTCAGTGTTTGTATTGTCTCTAAGTCTCAACCCAGAGGAGCCTTTTTGTTTACTAGGTTAAACTGAGCTGACTTGAAATAAGATGAAAGAAGGGAGAGATGAGAGGGGGGATGGGAGTGTTACAAAACTGGATGCTGTTGTGTTCACACACTTGAATAGGAAAAGAAAAAGTAAGACTTAGTGACAAAATGGGCGCAGAGGCAAGAGATAGTCTGAATAATGGATGGAGGGATGGATTGAAGGGAGGGTGGAGGTAGAGAGAATGAATGTCAGTACGGTGACGTGCCCTGTATGTTGGTTTGTTTGTGTGTGTGTGTGCGGACGTGTGCGTTGGCTGCTATGTCGAATGTTCATCTTCAGTGGCCTATCGTTACTCAAATTTACACTGTTTTATCAAATGTGACCAAACTCTCTCTCTCTCTCTCTATCCGTCTGTCTGTCTGTCTCACACACACACACACGCAGGGGTCATTCGCCACGTTGGTGATGCACTGAAGGACCACGCCTCAAAGTCAAGAGGGAAGATCTGCACCATAGGCATTGCTCCCTGGGGCATCGTAGAGAACCAGGAAGATCTCGTTGGCAAAGATGTAAGTTCAACAGGGAGACACAAAGCAACCAGACATACAGCAGGTGTTTGCATGTATATTGACAGTGGCAGCTTTGTACTGAGATGGTGAGTAAACCAATCATCTGTATGCTGACTCATTCATATCTCAGTACCCAGTATAACACTGGTTAAGGAGGTGATATTAACATTAATGAATCAGAAAATAAAACATTTTATGATGAAAAACACAAGAGGGGAACTAACACAGGACAGGAATGCAAGAGACACCAAGGACTTAAATACAACTCAACAGATAGAGACCAAAGGAGACACCAGTGGGAGCGTGTGAGAAACAGTGAGCTGATTGGTGGAGGCACGCAAAGGAGTGAGTGAGGACACAAGTCAAACTAATACAGCACAGGTGAGAGACACAGACTCGCGAGACCACAAGCAGAAACACACAGAAAGACAAGATTCATGGCATGACACCCTGGGGGGAACAACTAGAAACAAACAGCCCAAACTGAACGTGATGTTCAATTAGTATGCATATCAGACAGAATAGATATTATTAGTATTTACAATGATTAATTATCTCTCTGCAATGGCTCAGAAACTCCAGTTTTCTAAGTAACAATTACTTCCTTGACATCACAGCTGTGTATCATGTCTCTGTCTGTGGTAACAAGGATCATATGAAATATATCAGTTAATGAAAGCCTGAGCAGACTGAATGAACCTTTGCATAATCCACACATTCTATGCTTGGATGTGCAGCTACTAAATCACAATAGTTTCCATCTCTGTCTAGTTAATCCAAGGATCAAAACCACGTTTGTACTGTGATCAACTTTGTGAACGTCCTCTAACATGGGACATAAGAACAGTTTCAGTGCTGCCATTTTCTTCCATAAAAATGGCCATCATCTCACATTTTGAAATTTTAACTACAATATCTGAATCTTTTTTCAAAATGACATCAGTAGGGGCCTAGATCTACCGATTGTTTCAGACCCCCTTATGTGTTTTAAAATGTATAAGATTAGTCAAAGATCCAAATCATAGCGACCTTCTCCTTCGTGAAACTCTTCCTGTTCACCAGAGTGATGTCCAACTATTCTCTTATACTCTTCTTTCGTTCAGGTGGTGCGTCCATACCAGACCATGTCCAATCCCATGAGCAAGTTGACCGTTCTAAACAGTCTCCACTCCCACTTCATCTTGGCAGACAATGGCACCACGGGAAAGTACGGCGCTGAGGTCAAACTGCGACGCCAGCTCGAGAAACACATCTCCTTGCAGAAGATCAACACACGTGAGTGGAACATACCATGACCTGACCTGATTACCCTGAAGTAGGGGAGGTGTTTTTAAATGACACAGAAAGTGTTATCAGCACAATGACACTATAATCCTTGTTTTAATAACAACACTACAGGTTAATTGAGTTCAGGCTCCATTGTACAGCTGCTACAGGACTAAAGTATTACTACAGGACTACTTTATAGTGAACACACTCCGGTATACTGTGATTCATGAGCCATTTGAAAGTGTCCCTGCCCTCAGGATGGGTTTATTTCTTCTTTCAGAGCTCCCAGACAGCTCAGATGAACTCTCAAATGAACCTGCTTTTAATCATCTGTGTTTTCTTGTTCTGGTGAGACACACAAACTTAACAAGCCGTCTGATAAACACAGACGTAAGCTGTAATGCACAGGAAGTGATGAAAGGCACATTAGACATTATCACATTTGTATAGTACCTTTTTCCAGGAATTGTAGATTTCTGGGGCAACATCACAGATGAGACAATGATGCATATTTTGTGTGTTTTTACACACAATGATATGAATGATGGGGTATCGTCTATTTTATATGCCCATACAACTCCACACTCTTCTTTTGCATCAGAATTACATTGTGTGTGTCTGAGTGTGTGTGTGTGTGTGTGTGAGAGAGAGAGAGAGAGAGAGTTTTCATCAGCTGTTGTCACATTGTCACATTTCATTTGTCCGTTTTCTGTTTCTGTATGCTACCTAAGACAAAATGCAAATGAAATTGTATGATCCGGAGCCTTCTCTCTCACTCCCATGGACATTAACAAAGACACCAGCACACACCTCTAATTCCCTACATTACATACATTTTTCAGTAGCCTCCTCCTCCTTTACGCTGAGTGCCAGCCACCAACCTGAGACAGAGAATTGACGCTTGCAGCCATAATTTATTTATTAGCTTCTAAATCAATGTCAAAATAATTTCCCAATGATTTGTCTGATGCGAGCCCGTTCATTTTGGCATTTGGTGCAAAACCCAGAGTATCAGGGGATATTGCTCCTAAATAAACAGGTTGTCAAAGTGTAGAGAACAGAAAATAGGAATGTGCCTCTGCTCTTCGCCTCATGTGATCTATGGACTTCCCTTTGTCATCCTATGCCTGGGCTCATACAAAAGGGGCTGGGAAGGCAAAGGGACGCTCAGTGGTCATACAATCAACACACCGCCAGAATTTGTAATAACACTGCTCCTGCTTGAACCTTCTCTTGAATGCAAAGTGAGCAACTTGCTGAATAGAACGAACAGGTGAATGTTTGTTGCTTCACAACTGACAAACATCAATAAACACAGCATACCAAGCAGAGGTAGGTCTCAGATTTTTGATGGTACGGTAGTTCCAGCACCTTAAGTTGATACACTGAAACGAGCTAAAGACGTAAAGATTCAATGAATATTGCACAGTTGCACAGCTGGTAAGACAAGTCCACTGGCCATATGTGGTATTCCGCTTTTCTTCCACATTCGCCACCTGAGGGTTGTTAGACAAGGTCCATTTCTTGATTTGATTACCTGTCTGTGGTCAGGGGTGTATCAATTCTCCTCAGTGTAGGATGCCCTTGGGGTCCTGTGTAGCCTAAAGACACTTCAAGGAAATAAGAATGAAGAAAGCAAAAGGGAAAATCAGTTTAGCTTAATGGGCTAACACATGGATTGTGGGTCAGATATAACCACAAGCTTTTCATTTTTTCTGGATAAACACAGTCACACATGCGGCACCAGATAAAAGTAGTGTGGTGGATAGATACGCCTAATCTCCCCCTCTGGCATTTTTGTGTAGTCTGGGCTATGTTATAACTAATCCTGCTGTGCATGTGTTATTTTTCAGTGCAATGGCTATGACACTGTGACTGCAGGAAATGCTGTGGCAGTCGATCAAAATCCAAATAGAAGTGATTTCATATACAAAAGGCATGTTCCGTATTTCGAATAACATTTAACCCATTAACTCAGGTTAACTCCCTTAACCTGACACTACCTCTGATGACAACACATTTTCTTCCTCCACCGTTGCATATTGGATGTTGTCCTGGGTGGTGCTTCCTGTGTTTTTGTATTGTGCACCCTTTCTATTGAAAAGAGGACATAACCCGCAAGGACAAGTTTGGCTGGTGAAAACAAAATAAATGTCCAAAGGCATCCCCATCTGTGTGTGTGTGTGTGTGTGTGTGTGTTGGGGGAAGCCTAGACATCTTTGGTTTATACTCTTCATTTGTCCTTCATCAGTGATTTCTGTGCAAACCTGCCGATATAACTGGCCACATCATCTGCTCTCCATTTAAAATCGATATGACATGAAAAACTGAGACACGTTCATCTCTTGAAACTAGCGGCTATTGCCAAACACAAAAATGAAAGGGAAAAAAAAATCAATAAAATGATGGGCACCAGGAGCTCACCGCGCAGCTCTTTGACCACATCTGCAGCAGTGGCTGTAACCCTTTAATCACACACCTGAGTCAGTAAGTAAAAGAGCAGAAGAGCAGGGGGGTGACACACAGAAAGGAAGGGAATTGAAAGGTTGAGCAGAGAGGGAGGAGAATTATATAACGTGAGGAGGAGGCTTTCGAGGACCAAAGATTAAAGAAGTAGTAGGAGAAGGGACAACATACTTCACATGCTCTTGCCCTCCCAAAAGAAGAAAAAAAAAGAAGCTTCAAATTTCAGTCCCTCACTATCTCTCACTCTTTTGTATGAGCATTTCCAGGCCTGCGGAGACGTTCTGAATTTGTGCTGATTGTCAGTGTGAACATGAGAGGCTCCTTGAGTGTTTCCTCCTTCATTTCCCGTACACTACTCACGATGAGTGCACACTATACAGACTTTATGTACTGATTGTGAACATGAGTGCAGCTGTGTGTTTTAACTCTTTGTCTATTGTATAACCTTCACTGACCCTCATAGCAGCAGTTTCATTCATCACAGTATACGTATAGATGAAGTAGCTGCAGTAATTGAATCTAGACGGCATAAGGCCTTGCACTGCAGATTAGCCATGACATCGTGACCTCTGTTGAGCCTGCACAGAAGAGATTGAAATTAAGCTTTGGTTCACGAGAAATCATGGGGGCTGGAAGGGTTTTTGTGCAAGTACCATCAATGCAGAATGCCAGTATAACTGATTTTTTCCAGACGCAGTTAATATCACCCTTTCAGTCTAAGGATTACAAAAATGTAATTTGTGTGGAAGTATAAATCATAGGATATTTCAAACTCAATTTCAGCCAATACAGCTCTCAGTGCTGTACGTTATCCCCGTTTGTTTTTTTGCCCCCTGTACATTTCCTTCTTTCTGCCCTTCTCTCACATTCACCTGTTAAGTGACCTTCGGTTTTCTGAACGTTGCTATATAAATTATTTAGTCGTAGTAGTAGTAGTAGGTGTAGCAGTATCATTCATATTATTACTATTATTTGTACTAAGATAGCACTGGTCATTTCAGAATTTGTTTCTGTACATCTTTCAGTACATCTTCAAATACAGTTTGGGGACATCTGCAAACACATTGGAAGAAGCTCGCAAAGGCACCGTGTCAGCAGCGGCTATATTGGGTCGCTCAAGAGTTGCTCCGGCGATAGTTATAGTTTGAGGATATGCATAAAAACAACATTATCTAGCAGGAAAAGAATGTAAGCGCATAGTTGGCAGTGTGAACTGTGAAAAATGTCTGGGAGAGTTGTGACAAGGTCCGAAATCGCTGGGTGGATTACAACTACGCAAAGTTAAAAAAAACATTTCAAAGACAGTACTTTATATAAGAATGTGTTCCCACCACCTGTACACACACATCTGCTCTTTCTATCATTTCCTTTCAGAGTAGGAGCATTATAAACCAGTGACCATTGAGACCTATACATTTTCTGTTATTCTACTTGTGTGTGTCAATATCTATGACTGGCTCCAGGGGGATTTTAATTCAATTCAATTTATTTGAATTGAATTTTATTTGAATTTTAGCGCTTGTGTGAGGACCTATGCCCCTCATCATTTTTGCTGATGTGACATTTAAAGTCACACTCTGCCAGTACTATTTTAAGCATAGACCGCATATAGTATCTATGGACAGCGAGCCTCCGCTTCCTCCCACAATAAGAAAAGGAAATATCCTGGACAATGACACACTATTGTTGTGGGAGTGATCAGTTCACTGTGCAAACCAACTGAGCCGAAAAGAAGAAGTTTGAGAGCAGCTGGTCCGTTCGATGGCTTTGTTAGTCACTTTGTGTTCTCGTGTTACCTGTCCTGATGACATAAGGTGAGCAAATCATGTAGCACACCTAATCCGGGCATGCTGATACTAATTTGACACATTCCACGACACAGTCAGGAACACTTGTATTCACCCCCGCACACAAGCTGACATGCATGCAAATGAGTCATTTCTCACACTTGAATTAGGACCATTTGAACATATTATGTGTCTTGTTTACATGCTTCTCTTTCACCGCTGATCCCTTCTCTTCCTTGTTACTTCCTGTCTTCCAGGCTGGATGGAAGTGTCTTCTATATGTCTTTCGTTCAGTTTTTCAGTCAGCTTTCCCACTCAAGAGATAAACAGGAGGCCCTGGCGTAAGACAAAAGAAAACATGTATGAAGAGCGACAGTTGAGGCAGTGTTGATGCTTTGGAGTGTGTTAATGGTACAGCAATGCTAAAGGGGACATAGAGGTCAAGTAGTTATAAATGTATATTCGCGGTGTTGAGGGTGTATTTTCTTCCTAGTACAAATGTCATTTCTTGACAAACAACAGTTGACATTAATGCACTTAGCAAATCCAAAATACACATCTGCAACACTTTTCCTTTATTACGAACATTTTTTACAAGTCCAAACATGGCCTTACTTTTATATGTGGAGATATTCAAGTTCAACAGATCTGACCTGCTTAATAGGAGTTACTGAGCCATAATTATACAGTCCACTGGGTGCACCTGATGTAAAGGAACAGGGCTAAATAAACCTACGGACAACACAGTATACATATAGAAACTTATCTGCACAATACCACGAGGTCCATGATGAGTAACTGCATTTCTCCCCAATACATATGGTGAATATAATTCACCACTTCTATACAAAGTGCTGTTTAATGTAACTGCACTTCCTGTGTCTAGGCACATAGTATTTCTTTGGGGTAGAGGAAGATTTACAACAGAGAACAGTTTGCTCTCTAACAATCACAGGATTACATTGTAAAAAAGCAATATTTGCAATTAGAGTAGGATCAGCCTCTGGCAGATCAGTGCTTCTCTTAAACTTGAATTACCACATAAATCCTGCTCGAAGGGCTGAGGCCCTATTGAAATTTCAGGTCGTGTCACATGCATTTGATATTTTCCGACAGAAATCACAATACAAGACGCCTGTAAAAGTTAATCATAATATATATTCATGGAATGTCACAATTTGTAGAATAAATTGTACATTTAACATGGGCTATATCACAATTACTTTGTGGTAATGCTAATGTGAAAAATAAACCTTTTTCAGAATATGCATTGGATTGTCAGCTTAATCTCAAACGAATCAGTTCATTTATCCATTTCTCCACAAGCATGTTTTTAAAGTTAACACTATAAATTCTAATAACAACAACTAACTGAATGAGAGGGCAATTGTTACCACTAAATGTGCTCATGTCTTTTTGAAATGTCAGGTGACATGAGAGAGAGAGAGAGAGAGAGAGAGAGAGAGAGAGAGTTTGAGCATAACTTAGTCATCCTCTGCTTTCTCCTGTTGCGGTTCACGCTGGAGCAGTCATTGTAGGGCTAAGACGTAATAATAAGACAGACAGACAGTTACTCTCACACATATAGGCAGTTTAGAGTCACTAATTAACCTACTGCATACTATTGGAGGTCAAAGTACCTTGAGAGAACCCACACAGCACAGAGAGAGCATGGAAACAAACACACAGCTGTGCTTCCACTTACTCTACTATTCCACAATTGGTTTTACTTGAATAATCATTTACACAATGTAAAAACCCACATGCAACATAAAAGAATGAAAGGGTCATATGCAAAAGATGATTCATTAATCTGCTTCTCTCACACTTTCTCTTCTTGTGTGGTTCTGTGACGTCTTGTGGAACTGTGACGTTTTACCTCTTTGAAGTAAGGCAAGAGCCCTAGAATATTCTCCTTATGTAACTGTCCCTGCTGCAAAGCACCGTGAGGCAGCGAAGCAAAGGTTGTGGGTATGCCTGTGTGTGTGTGTGAACACATCTGCGTGCAGTTTGAGAGACACTCTACGCTCTCTGCTATGTGAATTATGCACACCAAACTGAGGGTGCAAATGAGTCGGCTGAAGTAGAAGAGTCTAAACACCCTGTAGAAAACACATCCACAGGACAGAATGAGAGGGTGGGGGTTGAGAATGGAGAGGGTCTGGAGAGAACCTCTGGGGCGAGGAGGATAGGGTGAGAGGGTGCGGGTGAGGGTGAGGGTGGTAAGGGGTTTTATAGCAGGACTGGGCTGAGAGCTCTAAGAACAGTGGATGGGAAACAATGAACAAACTAATGAAACGATTAGCACTGACTACAGAGAGGACGACCAAAGCAACCAGGAATAAATAACAATAAGTCAGGAAATTCCTTTGAGATCCCACTGAAACTTTCATCTCCTGCAGAAAAAAACATCCGCTAATTATTTCCAATTACCACCAAATGGCATGTGATAATTTGGTGAGAAGCCTTTCTGGAACACTGCACCCCCCAATTCCTCGTACACATCAGCGTGGAGGTTCCTGTTCTCCTCGCGGTGAGCACAGTCCAGAAAGGCCAAACATTTTCCACATATTTCTTCACGGGTGGTGTTTCTGTCCACTGCACTGATGTTCTCTGTGAAAGCTTCAACATCTTGAGTCATGATTTGAGCCCATGTAGGGGACTGAGAGTCATACTGAGAGTCATACCCTTCTGTGTGAATCAGTGGCCCAACTGAAGGTAAATACCGTGTCAGAACCACTCACTCAGTCGGTTTTAGAGCTGAGGAAGCATCTTGGATGAGCGGTGAAAATTCAAGCAACAAATCCAGTGGCCTCCGACTTAACCCAACAACTGATCTGGGTTATATGTTTTGTTCAGTCCAATCACACCATCACTCTGTGTTTCTCTCTTACTGTGCAGGTATTGGGCAGGGTGTGCCAGTGGTCGCTCTGATTGTAGAAGGCGGCCCTAATGTGATCTCCATAGTGCTGGAGTACCTCAGGGACACACCTCCGGTACCTGTAGTGGTGTGTGATGGCAGTGGCCGAGCCTCAGACATCCTGGCCTTCGGTCACAAATACTCGGAGGAGGGAGGGTATGTACATGTGAACACTTCCCTGTCGCCCAAAGGCAAACACTCATTATCATCAGAATCAATAATAACATGGTTGCTTGAATGATTTCATGATTAATGATGCTGCTGTAGCTCAATCACAACAATCTTTTTTTGTATTGTATAAGTATAAAAATGTGTTGTGTGGCTCAGAACCGCTGCATGGGATGTGAGTAGAAGGTTTCTGGAGTACTTCAATAAATCACCACTAAGCAATTTTGGTTATATTTTTTACAAGACACACATTGAATACCAAATTTCTTTTCAGTTTTTTATTAGCAGTTACGGATGAAGGTAAACTCTCAAAATCACATTTAACAGAGGACCCAAGAGATCCCAGTCAACCTTGGGTTTTACTTCCACTACAAATCTAATTTAACTGCTGGCTCTTCTCCCAGTCCAACCCTGTTCCTGATACCCTCTTTTCTTTTTCCCCCCCCACAACTCCCTGTCCCTCTAGCATAATTAACGAGTCTCTAAGAGACCAGTTGCTGGTGACAATCCAGAAGACATTCACCTACAGCCGGACGCAGGCCCAACATCTGTTTATCATTCTCATGGAGTGCATGAAGAAGAAGGAGCTGGTGAGTTACCTGTTACCTGAAAACTCATACAAATGCACTGTCTGCACAGTTTGTGCACACACACACACACACACACACACACACACATAGACAAACATACTGATTCATAATTGAATCAGAACTCTGTCAAGTCCTCAAAAACAACAGTTAACGTTGACCAAAAGGTGGTTTGTCACAGGGCTCTTGCTCATAATGAAATTTTTATTGAAGCAATTATTTCCTCATGTTTTATAAATGACATGTAATGTAAAGTAGATGTAAATGTATGCAGATGGTTGTCAGGACCAAATGGCCCCACCTTGAGAGTGTGTATCCTTTGGGCAGTGTTTAAGTCAATGCGTAGCTGTCACACACATTTGTCCCAGTGCCGTCAGCGCCATAAATTCTCTCCTCGCTGTTATATGATGCACATTGTGATGAAAAGTGTCCATTGTATTACTTAAAATATTTTCATACACAAGACATTCTCTGCATGGCATAACCAAAACCAATGATATCATGTTGTTAGTGATACTTCTGACTTTCTCTGGAGTCAGCCATCCTTTCTTGGTCCACTATAGCTAAGATAACAAATGACTTCAGGATTTCACTTAATCTCATTAGCATTTAAAATCTTTAGATACTGGAAAGTCCTATCTTAATGGATCAATCTGGCATGATCCCTGGACCGGTTTAAATCACAGGGGTGTACTTATTTACTGTTGCCTGAATATTCATTTATTTAATTCATGTACAGACCACGCCAGTGTGAAACATTCATTGGTATGTCTGTGACGGTTGTCAGTGGCAGGATAATCTGATGCTGCTTCTCCGAATGTATCAAACCATAATCAAATCCTCTTGGCATCAACTTTGTCTTTCATTAATTTTTCTGCATTTTGTAGACGGCTGTTTACCTTTTACGTAGTAGAGTAACTACCAGAATAAAAGCATGCTTTTTAACAAGCATCAAGTGGAGCACTCAAAGGTCTATCTATCGATCTATCTACTGTGCAAGCAAAACAGATTATTTTTGTGTCAAAATATTTTTGGTTGTTTATCATTCTGGGAACCCATTCACCAGAAAAGAGCTCACAATCATAGTCACCCTTCCCGATTTCACACACTGAAATGCTGGAGGACATGTAAATGTTGCAGTGTGCGAAAACTACTTATGTGCTAAATATAGTGGATGAGGCTGGCTTGACTACTGGATGGGAAACCCCTATCTTTCATCCTGTGTCGTGGCTGTGTGGATCAATACTGGACTATCTGGGAGTTTCTGACAAGACAAAAGGTGGAGGTATTGCTTTTTTTAACACTGATGTAATAACATGGCTGCTTTGTTCTCCTAGTCTGAAGTCATTCATCATTAATGCAAGCTCCTGGACCCCCTGCAGCATGCATGCAGAGCAAACAGCTCTTTAGCTGATGCTGTGAATTTGGCCCTTTACTTTTTTCCCCCAGCATTTGGATTCCCCAGGAACTGATTTCTCGATTCTATTTGTCGACTTCAGCAGATCTTCTGCAATCCTAGTTTTCCCAGCTGACTTTAACTGCAGGAGGATCACAGACTTTCTGTCTGACAAGAGACAACACGTGAAACTGGGAAAGTACAAAGCAGGCTCTTGGACCTTCAGCATAGGACCCCCCATCATCGCTGATTCCCACTACTCCAACTGTAACTGCAGTGTACTTCCTGTATGCTATAATCACCGCAGGGCCTGGGGGTGAACATGAACAGGATGTACTTTCATTGGCAGCAAAAGAAGCCCAACCTGACGGTGATGGTGCACTTCTAGACCCATTCCATCCTTACCTCCTCGACCACCATCTGGTACGTTGCAGCCACTGCCAAAGACAAGGGCAGCCTGCAGCGTATAATTTGCTCAGGCTCATTCCTCTAGGACTGGTACTACCCCGAGGAATGCATTTAAGATTGCGGAAGAACTTTTGAAAACAACCCCCTCTGCCAGAAAGCTGCACTCTGGCTAAATGTTACATTTTGGGAGTTTGTAATGGGAAATGTCCAGAGGAGACTCTATACTCTGTATCCATTGTGTTACACTGTGAGACTCTCCTCATGTACAAGACTCAGTGAATTATTTTGTTTCAAGTCGTCTCTGGTGTTTTCCATCTAAAGTCAAGAATTCCTTTGACAGAGTTTTTATGTGCAAATTATACTCATAATCATAATGTAAGTGAATCTATGACTTACCAATGTGTATCAATCCCAGTAATAATACCAGTTGATAGCATGCTTCATAGAACATTGGAATTCTGTCAGTGGACATACTGTATATCAGAATTATTGTAACAAATATATGTCTGTAACCTGACCAGTTATCCTCCTTCAAATACTGTTGGAACATTCACATAACATTAATTAAGGGCATTCATTGCAGCGTCCTTGTTTTGCCAACCTGTGTTATAAGTAGCCAGGTTGGGTTAGACTCAGTGGATCCTTTACGCTGTGGCAACAGGTTTGAAGGAACTGAAGGAATCAGTTCACCTGATTCCTTCAGTTCAACACAACTGAACTGAAGGAATCAGGTGAACTGATTCCTTCAGTTCAGTTGTGTTGAATTAAGAGTGTGTTTGTGACAGATAAAATTAATGTACCATGTATGTTTTTTTTTTTCGTTTTGTTTTACTTTTATTTCTTTGTCGAGAACTTTGTTGAGAACGTTGACTGGCAACAATGTGTGGAATGTGTTTGTCCATTCAAGTTCTGGACTAAAATTAACTGCAATTATCAAAAGACTGACGAAAAAACAGAAATCCAAGTTATCTATAGTCTATGTATTGCATTCAAACTCATCTACAACTAGAGGTTATTTCTGGAGCAAAGAATAAGTGTACAGGTACAGTGTACATGTGTCAGTATGTGGCAAATACACCTGACAGCCTGTTCTTTATTCTGCTGCTAAGGAGGCAGTGATTCCAGTCATACCGACATACACAGTCCAACTTTAACTTTAGTGGAGTATATAATACTGTATATAATCCCAAAGGGGGGTTATACCAAAGGTTATTATACATATTGTGTATGCACATGAATGTCACTTCATTAGACCGTCCCGCTCCATGCCACCCTCCTGCCATCTTGAATCATCTTGCTCTGTGAGCGGGTGCTCTAAAAGTCTGTCCTGGTATCCCATCTTTGCATGAATAATTGAGGGCAGATGGTCCTTATATGTTTAATTTGCATTAAACATTAAATAGGAACCACCAACTTACAGTGTTCTTTTACAAATGTGCTTAAAGATGACAAGAGTGATTTAAATTGACTATGGGAGAATTAGAGTTAGCAAGGACAGAGGGATAGTGGAGAAGGAAAGATACTTTTTTATTTTTTTTGTGGAGAGTAAATGTGAAGATCGGGTGGCACAGTAGACGAGCTTGAGCCCCAAACAATGATAAATAGGCTGATTGTTCATACTATTATGATTGTGTGTGGTTGGTGTTAGTTTTCCCAGAGGAAATTAGTAAAACTGCATTCAATTAATGAGACCATTTCTTCTCCTGCTGCTGCTACTATTGTTAATGTGTGAGCTGCAGGAAACTGTAAATAGGGACTGCAAGTGTGTGCATGTGTGTGTCTATGTGTTAGCACATGGAGCATCGACAGGGTCTTTGCTGCTTAATGAAATGATGAATAGTTCTTAATCTGCTTGGCTGCCTGCAGCATGAAGAGCAGCTTTCTGATCCTGTATCCATGTAGCTTAGCGGATGCAAGGATCCTCCAAAAGAACCTAGTAACACAGAGACAGTTTGCTTCCCCGTTCCTTCCCCCAGATCAGTCTGCGGTATGTCAACACAGACTCTCCCTCCTTCTGGCTTCCTTTGCCTTTCAAACACTTTGACTTCCTGCTCTTTATCCTGTCTATACCTGCTGCCACTCATCATCCACTGATTTTACTTCTGCTCACTGCGTTTACTCTGTTCTTGTCCACAGAGAGATAGTGACAGATACTGTACATGTCATTGCGCTGCCTCTGACTATTTGACCCCTGAGGTGATGAGTGTCAGCACAGAGGCTTAGAAACGTCAAAAATACTTTCAGCCGAGACATTAAAACATACGATATTGTACATGAGGTACCACAGATGAGTTCATGTTCTAAGTAACACTGTTGCTGCGTCTACTGTTACCACCTTGACATCACCTACTATGTATGATGAAAGCAGATGTGGGACAAGCTGTCTGCTTACTTTTGCATACATTAATTGATGGATCTTTGAGGTTACTGGGATTAAATTTGCTACCTGTCATTGTCATAAAGGTTGTGGTGCTTAGCCTCTGTGTTGTATAAGAGGTACAGTAACACAGAGGTCACCTTGGGGATAGGAGTGGAGGAAGGGAAGAGGGAGGAATTGCACAGAAAGAAAATGGGAAGGATGGGGAAAGCGTGTCAGTGGGAGGTTCTTGGAAGATTAGTGGTTACTCTTGATGATGATGGGTGGAGGAAAGGTAAAGATGGAGAAGCCTGGAGGCAGAATGAAAGGGAAACATCTCACTGGTAATCTTTCTTAGATGACACTAACATCCATCTCTAATCCTGAAGGCAAGAGAGGAATGTGGGCATTAAGTGTACATCTGGGATTACTTCATTCTGTTATGATGATAACTAAAAGGTTGAATGTTTAATGATCATTAGCCGGCTAGCAGACGATCTGAGCTGACTGGGTGTAATTATATTAGCTCTATATCTCTCTTGCACTCTCTCTTATCATCTGTGACGAGTTAAAGTAGCCACCAGCCACACAGTTCAGACACAAACAAGAAACCACAGACAATGTAACTCAAATCAGAGCAGCACATCAAACTCAACAGTGCACCAGCAACTCATCAATGACCCCCCTTCATGGAGACCACAATCGATACCTTCACAACCCATTGCACTCTCATTTCACCTGGAGAAAGACCTTTTTATCACACAGGCATGTGCTTGCCACACACACAAACGCACATACCCTTTCCTGCTTCCTTTACTCACAGAATGCAGGTCTAAGGTGTTATATGATGGCTCACTCCTTATTTATTTTCAGGGAGGAGTCAATATGTCATCGGCACGGGGTGTGTGAATGATGAACGGGCCAGGAAAACAGGCACCGTAGATCATCATTGTGAATGACTTCCATGCATTCACATTTGTATAAAAAGAGCAAAACTAGAAAGACAGAGGGAAATAGAAGAGCTGGCCCACAACCCCACTGCAGCCCCCCTCGTGGAAAAGCGGTAGCAACAACAACAATGTAAGCGGCGGCAGTGGAGCTCCACGAAATGAAGCCATTTAGAGGAGGAAGATGGGAAGGGAGATGGGCTGCAGGGAAGAGAGGGAGGTGGGAGGAGATGGATGGGTAAGGATTAGGGGAAAAGCTCGTTAGGCATTCAGAACACACATTCTTCAATACGTGGCGACCACAAGGTGCCCTTCACGCATGTGTGCACGTGTGTCCACACACAGGCATTCTCACAAATTGTTGTCAAATTTCCCTCTTGACAGACCGCTCATTGCTCCCAGGATGTAAAAAAAAAAAAGCCACATGGACAAAGACCCAAACTTGGGAGTAAAAAAGCCCATCAAATAGGATTAGACAATCTACAGAGAAAGACCTGAATGTTCCTCAGTAACAAGGAGCATGCTGTTTCATACACATTTGATGTCAGCCTCCTTTTCTGCTGTTCAGGAGTTTCGTGGTGTTTGTGAACAGACAGGATATTGTACCGGTATCTGTGTGCCTCACCAGAGTTTCACTGACGGTAGATTCTTCCAGAAAATAGGATTCTGATACAGGATGTGATTTTGTTAACGCTGCAAGTCTTGCATTTGATCAATCAATCAATCAACAGAAGGATCTAAAAGTAAAGTTTCACTCTGTCTGTCTCACCTGCTCTCAGATAACAGTTTTTCGGATGGGGTCCGAAGGTCATCAGGACATTGACCTTGCCATCCTCACTGCATTACTCAAAGGTGGGTGTGTGTATGTGTGTGAACTGAAGCATGCATCTGTACCAAATCTAGTTGTTGCATCGTAGGAATGTTGTTATTTGAAAGCGTCTTCACATAAAAGGGAGATGCTCCCGTATCTCTTCACTGCCCCTCTTTAGGTGTGTGTCCAAAACACACAAGTTCATAAAATCAAGTAATCTGTCATTATTTTTTCTCTCTCACTTTGGATCTATTAGGGGAGTGATATAATGATTAAGTGCTATCATATCAGCATGTCAGCTTATTTCACATTTGCAAACACAGGCGCCACTTGTCCAGCAATGAGCAAATATTCCCAGGTTTGTCATCCAACTCTATAGAAAAACATCAGATTTTCCTTCTGGCTATGTACTTCTTTTCAACAGCCAATCATTTGCTTTAGTTGCCTTTGATAAATGGCCAAGTGGGTGGAGTGCCAGCCTCCGGGGTTATAAGAGGAACTGGTAGAACTGCTGAGTCTCAGTCTCACAGACCACTAACAGCAAGCTGCTTACTTACACTAAAAGATTGATGCACAGATGCAATTACTATTTATTTGTTTGTTTGTTTGTTTATTTCATATATCCCTCATGAAAAACGTTCTAAATCATCTTGCTGCCTTCCATATTTTAACTATGTTGACTTTTTTTTGTTGTTTACTTGATTTGTTGGTTATTTGTTTGTTTTCAAGGAAGAAAGGAAGAGCTGCCAACGCTAGGAAGCCAAAATCTTCAGTTTCTCTTTGTCAATATGGAAAGTAAATGATGTTTGCTGTGTGAAGACACGCTCCCAAAGTACATTTAGTCGCTGCTAATTTACATCAAATTGAACTTTGCTCAACTTCGTCTCATCAATGTGGGAGCTGGCACTTCAACATGTGCATTTGCCAAGATGTCTGAAGCCCATCGCCACCAGTGAAAATGAGCGTCTGGTGGCTGCTAATGAATCTTTTGAGTGCACAACACTAAAAGCTCTGTGAAGAAACAAAGCCGGTGCTGATTCTGAGCTGTATGATGAGTTGTATGAGCAGCCCTTTCTCCGTCACTTTGTTGATTTTGCATGATCTTTCAATAAGTTTGGAAGGAGATATTTTTGGGATATTTAGTTTTTTGTGAGAGCCAAGATGTCTGTACTGTATTTAATGTACTGTATTTTTCAGATTTTCCCTGATCAAACGTAGCTGTTCATGAACGTCAATGACATTGTCTGGGTTGCTATGTTAGACAATTATTCAACCAACTCTGAAGCAGTGTCAATAAAAAAATGCATTAAAATGAGATACAAATAGATATTATTATTAATTAGATACGTTCTGGCTCTAGTCCAAATTCAATTTAAAAAACGGTTGTTCAGGCTTCTTTCTGTTTATATGAATAAAGCTATAATATCAACACACCACCTGCAAAATGATCAATTAACACAGACAACAACTTACCTTTCACCAGGATCAGATTGTGTCATGTACATACAGTACATACGTACATGACAGTACGTAAGTCACAGAACACACCTAGCAGTAGTTGGCGAGATAATAACATATTCCCCTTAACAATGTTTAATTTCCCTGAAGGAGTCATCCAAAGGGATCAATAAAAGTGATCTGAATCTGAATCTGAAACCACCAGGCAACATACAGTCACTGTGACCCCTATACTGAGACAAATACAAATAAGAACAAAAGTGGACAAAAAGTTTTGTTACAGAAAAAAAATCTTCTGTCATCAGAGTATTGATCTCAAGCGCCATTGTTCCCCCTCCTACATTCTATTCCCACTGTTCCCAAGCTCCCATGTTGATGATTCGGTTGCTCAGTAGCTTGTATTGATCATGGTTGTGCTCGCCTCTTTGAGGAATACGCTCAGTTAGCATTCTCTGCCTACTTAAGTGAGCAGTTTAGAGAAAAATGGTGAAAGAAACAATTAGTGTGTGAAACAAAAGAGGTGTGCTTTTGTTAGCCCACTCTATCTGATCTTTGCTTTTATTTTGAATTCGTTCTCCCTCGTACGTCTCTTGTGCACACCCTTGTTGCATTCCTCCCATTTGCCGTGCAGTTCCATTCATTTTTCTTCATACTGGAACTTCTCTTACATTTAGATGAATGAATTGAAGAGAGAAGTGAAATGAAAGAGAGAGGCGAGAAGGATTTCAAGTGAAAAAGAATAGATCAGTGACATAAAAGAACAGGGCAACATGTATGATTCATGGTGAGTTTCATTTCACATGCAAGTTGAATTCTACATTTGGGTGAATGTGACACGTTCAAGGCTTTTAGTGTAAAGTGAAATCCTGCCTCTGTCATATCCTGCCCCAGAGCTTCTTAAAACACTGGATTAGACTCTTTTGCTGACGAACTAAGCCCCTGCCTGAAGCTCAGCAAAACACATGACAGCGGGAATACACAGCGAAGGGGGAACCGTTCGAGAGCAGCAAAGACGAATGAAAGGAGTGAGGGTGTGTAAGAGAGGAGGATTTAGAGAAGAGGTAACCGAGCAAAGAGAGAGAACCACAGCCGAAGACACTTGATGTAACGGGGGAGTAAGGGGAGTTTGCCGTAATCAATGGTCTGCTGTCTGAGGAAGTCAATAACCTGAGGATGAGGCTCATAAAGTCTGCTGCAGAGAGAGTGAGGTCATCTGCCTTTTACTTTACAAATACCCAAAAGTGCTGATCTGTGAGCTGCTCTTATTAGCACACCAAGCTACAGCAATTCTTTGCAGACCTTTAAATCAGAGCACTTTGTAAAGTGACAATCGAAATCTTCAAGTAAATGTTTTCATTGGCGTGTAGGTAAACATCCTTGTTAAGGTTTCAGCTTACCAATCATCAAGAGCTTTCTATTTGATAGATCTTTATTGTACCTGAGGGGAAATGTTGTTTGCAGAAGTCCACAGAGATAAAACTGATAAAATAATAACAGAATTCACAACACTTTAGCACATGCATACGGTACCTTACAAACAGCTGTAACACCATCATAGACCACCAGGAGGCACACCAAAACACAGGGGATCATTACAGTGTCCGAGTGATAGCATCAGTGCATATAACTGGTTTAAAAACCCGACAGCCGACGGAACAAACAACCTCAGGTATCTGTTGGACTTGGCCCTCCTCCCCATTGGCAGAAATCTGAACTCTGCATGGAGGACACTTTCCTTGCTAGTTTCATTGCAAATGTCAAAACGTTAATTTACTTTCAAAAGTACCTCAGGACTATTGTGCTACAGAAAGAAAGTAGACAAAACAACTGGCATACAGTCTGTTTTCCTAAACTTTACAGAGGCATCAAATGATGATGTTAAGAATGGAGATTTCCATCAGACTCACCTTTGCCAATCAATATAAATAGCACAGGTTTTCTGTAATGTAACACTTTGTTTGTTTTCTCTTGATGTGATATTTTGAGACTGTACTCATCAGCTGCCATGGCCACTGGCAGTTCGTGTTATGGCCAGACTTCAGCTCTCTTCCTGGTAAATGTGTCTACAAACACATTAGAGCCAAAGATAGGAACAGAGGAAGCTGGTTGTCAGCAGATGAAGCTGCAAGTAACACAGCACAAAGCCCGTAGCTACAGTGAATGACGCTGCTGCAAACGTGGAAGAACCCCTCAACCTGAATACTAAAACAGAGCAGGTGTCAGCTAGCATTAGCATCAATGGCTAGCAGCGAGGCCATCCATAGTACAAAGAAAACCTGTCTGCAATACGACACGCAAACTAAACCCTCTAATAGTTATTAGTTATTAGTTATGTTACACTGCACCGTCATATACCTGATATCTTGAATTATACTGATTTATCTTTTAGATCTTTTAGATCCATGACATCTCCTGCTCTTGTGCACTACTGCTATCATTATTACTACAACAACCAACCAACCAGAGCCTCATCAACAATTGCAAAGTTATAAAACCATGCTGTAAGGGACCGTGTCTAACTCTGTCTCAACTCTTTCATTCCTCCCTCAGGTGCCAACGCTTCAGCTCCTGACCAGTTGAGTTTAGCTCTGGCATGGAACCGAGTGGACATTGCCCGTAGTCAGATCTTCATCTACGGACAACAGTGGCCTGTGAGATGCATGCGCATTGGAATGAACTGTACATTTAGATGGGATATGATGGATAATTGATGTGTGAGAGAAAATAGTGTGATCAGCTGTTTGTGTTTGTGTCTTTGGAAATGAAGCTCATTACATGAAAAAAGACACCTTATATCGTAATTACGACATCCTGATGATGAGAGAATATCCTGCAATTAAAAATTGAGGTCTTTTCTTGTATTTACGGGATCTTTTTTCATAATTACGAGATCAGAGGTGTCCTAGTTATGTGAAATGACATCATAATTCCGAGATAAGAATCTCGGAATCATAAGTAGACAGAGGTGATCTTCCGGGATCAACACCAAACCATTACAAACAATTACAAGATCTTTTCCCATGAATATGGTAGGTGTCACCGTGTCAATTATTTTATTACTATTAATTGAATGCAATGTGCTTCCATTGAAATGTATATCACTGTAACTCTGTTATGATAGCACAGCTCATACAAAAACAAAAGTCAACATTTCTTTCCGAGAATATATCTATTTTAAGCATTATCCCATGAGTGTATGTACTATCTGCCTCAGGTTGGTTCCCTGGAGCAGGCGATGCTGGATGCTTTAGTTCTGGACAGAGTGGACTTTGTCAAGCTGTTGATTGAAAATGGAGTCAGTATGCACCGTTTTCTCACGCTCTCCAGACTCGAGGAGCTTTACAACACGGTAAATACATATATTAGGGACTACATATTGTCAGCTTCTTACATGAATGACCTAAGTCCTTTTTTATACCTAAGTTAGCTATTCATGATGATTTGGTTCAGATTTTTCTGGGCAGTGTGACCCAGCCTGTGTTGAGGCTTAAATGTGGATCCACAGCTCAGCTGGCAGGCACCAACATCCTTTATGTTTGATTTCTTTTGTACAGAGACACGGACCCTCCAACACGCTGTACCACCTTGTGAGAGATGTCAAAAAGGTATGACTGTCACTGCCGTAACTTCAGCTGTGTGGCCGTGTGGGAATGTTTGCTTGGATGTGTTTATTACAAAGGACATGTTTAAGTTGCTTAGCAACATGTTTACTTACTCTGTTTGCATCTGTTTGTCTGTAGATATCTCAGTAGTCCTAGTGGCTGTTAACTGCAAATAGTCGCTGGCTTTTCTATTTCAGCTGGAGTCACAGGCTGCGCTGGCTGTATAGAGCTATGCACGACTTTCATCGCTCTCACTACTCTTATTTACTTGTTTACCACTTACTCTGTTCTTTCTCTAAGGCAAATAGTGCCACTGCAAACAACCACTTCATGTATTAAACATCATTTGATCCACAGAACTTGTCTGGAAGAAAACTGAGGAGACTGAGAAGGAATAACTCAGTAGTCACCCGCTTTATTTATGTCTGTTTTGATTTGTACATTCTGACATTGGCTGGTTTAACATTCTTTGATATTGATTTATTTTCATGTTGATGACTCATTTTAGGTTTTGGCTAACACATTTTTCTTCTGCATGTCGACCACAGATTCTTTCATATTACACATGTGAAATACTCATCAAATATATTGATATTCAGCCCATGTCCATGTCTCCATGCCCATTAAAAGTGATCCTGCTGGAGAGAGATGATGGAGCGGTCAGCACCTCCACCATTAGCATTGAGATGTGTTCATTAATTATAGCCTCACCGATTGCAGTAATGCTTTGCTCCCCGGGGAGTTCCTGAGAAGGGACGCTGCGATCTTAAACTGCTCTCTATGTCTTCGAACACACCTCTGTCTGATGTGCAAGTCTGTGCAGAGAGTCAATGTATGTTTATACGATCTCACAGCTCCGCTGAACGCACCTGCAAAACATGCTAGTGCATGACATGACGTGGCCATCTTCTTTTGGCAGAGCCATGTGTTGTAGTGTAGCGGATGTGTCATTGTGGTATCATAGTACGCTCATTATGCTCATTACATGTCAGTGACATCCTCCCAGATTCAGTCGCCGTGTCAGCTCTTTTCTTCCTCACACACTTGTCACACTGTCATCTTATTGTAATTTAACAGCTGTAAAGGCCAGTGGAAGCTGCTGACATCTGGGCAGATGTTTTAAAAGCTGTTTCAGGAAACAGAGTGAACCAGAGTAAATGAACAACGACGTTTTATCATCCACATTTGGAACCATGTCTGCCTTCTCATTTATTCTCCAAATGCTATATGCAGCTTTGCATCCTAGTTCTCTTACTTACCACCATACACCTCCCTGGCCTGACACTAGGAGTTAAGAAATATTGATCAGGTGTTGATTTCTGCCTGTGTTTTGATTATCTGTTAAGCCTCACCTGATTTCAAATTAAATGGTCATAACAAAAGATTTTACTGGTATGTGAACTAAATGGTGATGCTGATGGCAGTGGGGGGGTTACAGATAATGTCTTCCAGGTTCAGGAGAGATATTGAATCCTCATGTGAGAAGACATTCCTATGCCATTATAATTCTCCCCTCCAGTTCTAATAGCTGTCTGCTGTCGCTCCATGATGTCGCCCCTCTCTTCCAGACTAATGAGTTATTGCCATGTCTCTGCAAGAGTTCATTGAACCTCTCTTACAAAATCTTATTATATTCTTAAATGCAAATTACGAGGAAAAATTCATTTTTACATCCTTTGTAATTGTCCTCTGTTTTTTTTTTCTGACTATAAATCACATAGATCGTCCGTGTCTAATCACTTTGTGAACTCAGGACAGAGACATGATTTCACAGATTCAAACCTTGAGGAGCTTTTTGTAGTTTTGAAAAGCAAAACAACTACCAAAACTGAACCTCGTGCCGGTTTTGTCTACAAAAATTCAAACCATGTTCCTTGTAGAGAAAACACATAAACGTCAGTCTGGGTGCGAAGGCTGGAAGAGAGAGCTCTTGCCTGAGTGTTTCTCATCTCCGCTGCTCATGCTAATCGTGCGGTATACTCACTGACATTGTGTGTTCTTTCCAAGCGAGAATATCCAGGGTTCAGTTGGATCTACTTCAAGGTGAATTTGATAATCACGTTGTCTTTCATAGCCAAAAACACTTTGATATTGATTTTTGTGAAGTGAGTGTGTCTGACTATGTTGTTTATTGTACTGTACTGTTTCCCTCTTGTTTACTTTCCTTCAATACTCCTTTGGCAAGAGCCATTAACACCGGCTGGTTTTCCAGGGAAACCTGCCTCCAGACTACCGCATCAGCCTCATTGACATTGGCCTGGTGATTGAATACCTAATGGGTGGAGCGTACCGATGTAACTACACCAGGAAAAGATTCAGGACTTTGTACCACAATCTGTTTGGACCAAAGAGGGTAAGTGATCATTTAGAGAACTTGGATACAAATACTTACGTCTGGAAGTCGATAATAGGAGTAAAGTACTACTAATGAGCAAATTAGCCCTGCTAAGGACGACATCGCTAATGGGTCTAGACTGTGTTTATGGAAACATGTTAATAAAAAATGTTCCTCAAGGACAAACATCCCTCTACTGATGTAGATGATGAAGTAGCTTTTTACATATTTTTTTGTTGTGACGCAATTAAATTTTTTTAGTATTTTTAACTGTATATATGTATATTCTCAAACGGTCAAAGTCGTCCCCTGCAAACACGAGAGTCGTGTGTCAGTGTCGGCGTGTTCTTGTCCCCCGACTCTGTAAAAGCTGTGCGTCATTTTGTTAAATATTTTATCTTTGAGATTGGAACAAGCTGTTTCTGTGCTGTTATTCCAACACAGTACATGGGATTATTTTAGCGGAAACATATAAAACAAAGAAATTAATTCATATGAAAGTTGAGCAGACTTGAACAATAGACATGATGTCAGCTTTGGTTGGATTTGGATTTCAACAACCAGCAAATATAATATGTCCTTTCCATGTCAAAGTTTTTTGTAAGCTTTTAAAACTTAAACTGTCTTAAATGTTTTCTAACCTCACAGCTGGAAATATGGGTCCAATAAATCAGGAGCAGAAAGAACAGAAATCACACAGTCCATTTTTCATTTTCATTTCAAGTAGAGTGAAAGCACAGAAACATCATCCTCCGATATCATCACCCCAAGAATATACAAAGTATATTCATACCAACCAATACAGAAACATGCCATTTGTATACTTTTAACCATGTTAATGAAATTGTTCACACCATCATACTTGATGGTGGTTTGGTGTCAAACACCAACCATATTATGCATTTTATGTTTTGTTCTACTGTAGCACTCTCTCAGCATTCATGTGTGATGAAAATATTACAAAAAGACACACTTTCATTTGATGGTGCACCTTGTGTTAGTGTAATTGAGACAGTGTGTGCTTGCCTAGATACAAGTTGTCATGTGCCTGTTTACCCTATTGTATGTCTGCAATGGTGGCAACATAGCACTGAAATGATGCAGATAAAGCAAACGCAAAACAAAAAGGAAGAGTGAGTGCAAGAGTGTCAGTTTTGAGTTTACCGTGATTTTTTTTTAAGATTAAATGAACGTGCACACACACACACACACAGAAACACATGTTAACGAAGAACAAAGCCTTGAAATAGATGCAGATATCAAAATCCCCAAAGGAGATTGGTGCTATTTTTACTCACTCAGATGATGGCTCATGAATGCATAATTCAAACATGCCCTGCTTTAATACGGATACACAGCACTGTACTAAATGCACCAATACATTCTGCTTTAATACATGCAAACATGCAACAGCGAGAGGCTTTTACTGCTCTCTGCTCATCGTATATGTCAGCTGCACCAGCACAGAATGCTGCCCCTCCCTGTTCCGACATGTATGTCAGTCTGTGCTGCTCTATGTTGTGCGTGCAGAGTAAGTTGCTCTATAAAATACATCCCACAATGTGTTTGTTTTATGTTTTTGTTGCTTTTCTAGCCCAAAGCCCTGAAACTGCTGGGGATGGAGGTGAGTTCCCGCATCCATGTCGCTTGCCTGTCTTTCCCTCACCTCCTCTCAGTCATCTTTGAACACGATCTCCTCCCTCCGAACACATGTTGGGTATATGGTTGGTTTGTAGAAATCATTAACTGTGTGTTGGTTCTCCATCAGCCTTCATTGCCATGTGTCCCTATGGTGGGATACCTCAGCCATGTTTCAGGGAACAGGGGTTAACCTAACATTACCCAGCACTCTTTCAGAGGAAAAGCTTGCAGGACACTTTTCACCTTTGAGGCAGTTGAAGGCTCCATGTCATTTCAACAACATTTCACTCTAAATTGCTTTTTACTAATGACACAAGGACCACATAATGATATATGGCAGTATACATCTGGACCATGTGATCTACTGAAGCGTAGTTACATTAAAATGACCTGATGTTCGTGCATAGCAGATAGTTTGTGCACTCACATGCATCAAGTAGCCACATCTCAAAGCTTTTATCACAGCATGTGTGTATTTTTCTTAGATGTATTTATATGCAACATCAACCACTATCTATCCCATCGTTTGTCTTTCTGTTTGAAATCCATCTCCACGTCAGTTCTGTCTCTCTTTGAGTCTTTATATGTCTGCCTCTCTGCCTTAATGTTTTTTTTGTCAATTGATGAATCAGTATGGAAACCTGACTAGAAAAGAGATGCTACTTAGATGTATGTTGCCACCTGATTCTACTGTAATTGAAGATATGTCTGTATTGTACAATCCAATCATTTTCAAACATGCACGAGGCAGGCTTACTAAACTTGATGTGATATGAAGTGTCAGCATCTTTGATTATCAAGTAATTCTCTGTGTGGTATTATCACACATTTCTTAGTCCAGGTGATCTGCTGAAATAAGCAGCATGTCTAGAACCTTTTGAAGTTATTAGTCAGACATATGCAACAGACAAAGCATCAGAAACCTTTAAATGAAATTACTCAAGATCTGTGCTGACGTGCAATTTTAGTGGCGGTGGCAATTTCTACAAAGGCAGTCCGCCAACCTGGAAACAGTTGAAAGACTTTACAGAGGTGAAAGGGGGAGAAGTCCTTGTTGTGTTGAAAAGCATAATACACATACATCTGTCTGTGAAGCTTTTTGTCTGTGCTCCTCCAAAAACATTTTGTTCCTCTTCATTTGACCAATTCACAACAAAGACATAGACAGGATGATGTGAGCATTCTAGATCCCACTGGATCATTACAAAACCTACACCTACAATTGCAAAAGGAGTTGTACAGTTGACTGTAATAGAGTCAATAATGTTTGGATCTGGTTACTATCAGGAGTGCATTCTTTGAAATTCATTCATAATCATTCAACTATCAGAGAGATTGGATGCATCTCATCTTTCAGTCCCTGTTAACTATAGTAACACATGAGCAATTCATATTAAAACAGTTGCTTTCTATAGAAATCAGGAAGATGCACACCTTCCACTTGTTACAGTGTAAATATGTTGCATGCGGGTCATTCATGCAGAAAAAACATCCTGACTTTGCTTCGTGTGTATTTCACCAAACTCTAGTGGATATAAATATCAGAAAACCTTATTCCTGTTCTCGTGTTAATCTCGGGTGACCACTGAGTCTTGAGGGAGTCACTGCTCAATATGTGATCAATGTGATCATTTCTATGACATGGTTTCATAGTTTCACTACTTGAGAAAACATGTTTTACCACTCCATTCAATTGAAGGGAAGAATCCTGGCAGGGGAAGTTATTTACTGCAAACCCTTCTGAGTAAGATCCATATTTCTTGAATTTTGTTCAACCCTAGGCTTTGACGTAATTAGCAGTCTGTCTTTTTCTCCTCCACTCACGTGTTATGGATCCCCACTAGGATGACATGCCAATCCGCAGAGGCCGCCAGAAAACAACTCGTAAACGAGAGGAGGAGGTGGACATTGATTTGGACGACCCAGAAATCAACCACTTCCCTTTCCCCTTCCATGAGCTGATGGTGTGGGCTGTGCTCATGAAACGACAGAAGATGGCGTTGTTCTTTTGGCAGCATGGTGAAGAGGCTATGGCCAAAGCCTTGGTAGCCTGTAAACTCTGTAAGGCCATGGCCCACGAGGCGTCTGAGAATGACATGGTGGACGACATCTCCCAGGAACTGAACCACAACTCCAGGTAGGTAACATGAAGGGGGTGCACACACATATACACAAGCTGTCTGTCTGTGTGTGCTGTCACAGCTTTAAATACACTATTCAAATATAGTGTAATAATGCGTCTCAATGGCAACACTATGTGCACATGCGTACTGCACACACACACACACACACACACACACGCATGCATGTCTGTAGGCAGATGAACGTACACAAACACGGTGATGATTCATTTCTCCCAGAAAAGTAACCTAGTCTAACCTCCCTCGAGATGTGAGTGACATACATACAGAAATCTTATGACATGCATCAGTGTTATTTTAGGATATGTATTTACAGATGAAAAAACTGGCAATCGAAGTAACCATTAATTAAGGACAATTTCAGATACTAAAAATGAGGCGCAACCACAACAACCTGAGGTCATCGAGAGACTGCATCTGCAGGTCGGACACATGCTTCTCAGCTTTACCAGTGATCAGAGATACACATTTCTTACTCTGGTGTGTGTTCCAGTCACACCACACCAGTATCAGTCTTGCACAAACTGCCACAAACTGTTGATGAAACCACTGACTGAGGGGTTTTGACATACGACTTCGCTCTTCTGTGTTTGGATCGTAGATGTATCCAAACGTCTTTGAGCTGTTTCCCCTTTCACTTTTTGGTGTCATTGCGCTTACGTTCACTTTGTTTTTGACGGCTGAGCTCCTGGCGGACTCCCGAGGTTGCTGTGTTACTATGACAACCATCAACAGGGAAATTTTGTGTCCTTCTGTAGAATAACATGGAAATGGATATAATATCAGTGTCACTGCAGTTTGGGACACCACTATACCAATATTTGACAACAATTACAAAGACACTTATTAAACTCAATTATATCATTGTGATAGTTACTTAGTGTGTGTGTCTGTGTGTGTGTTTGTGTGTGTGTCCATGTTACTCCTCTGAAGGTTCATTCTAATATCTCAAGTCACCCCTTCTGTTTCGTAATAACCTGTAGTTACTTAGCCAATTATGCACATTGTGTTTTGTAGCCATCATGTACATGTAAAAGAAGTAAAAAAAAAAACAAACCCCTGCACCTTCAACAACATGCAGACTAAATTATCCCTCAGAGACAGTGAACTCTCTGCAGTATGCATGTGCATGCATCTCCTAAAGACATTAGCCATGATTGTCATTTTGGACATGCCTGTGAGCTGTGTGAAAACGATGTATTTTTGGAATGGCCCATTAAATCTTTACATGTTGGGACTTACAGTGCCTTGAATGTCTTTATATGTGCTTTATTTCATTTCCTAGAGAGTTTGGCCAGCTGGCAGTAGAACTCCTGGACCAGTCCTATAAACAGGACGAGCAGATGGCCATGAAGCTGCTGACATACGAGCTGAAGAACTGGAGCAACGCCACCTGTCTGCAGCTGGCTGTAGCGGCCAAACACAGAGATTTCATCGCTCACACCTGCAGTCAGATGTTGTTGACAGACATGTGGATGGGACGCCTGCGAATGCGCAAGAACTCGGGCCTGAAGGTAGTGGGCAGATGTTTGCCGTTAAAAAACATGTGTGCAGTAGCTGTCGCTTCACTTTGCAGTGACTTCAGGTAGTACAGGTTATGGTGGAGTGGTTGGATTGTTGAGAATTAAATGCAGGAATGTAATGACCCCCCGACACCTTCCACTATAAGCTACCCTACAATACTCCTCACTGTTGACTTTCTCTGATGATCCGGTGAAATAGATCTCACCAGATAAAATCTCATTATCAGTACCATTTCAGTTCAATAAGTTGCTGTGTAGATTTTTTTTTCCATAGTTCATTATTACAGATAGATTCAGACACTTCCATGTGACTGTAGAAAGGGGAACGATCAGCTAAAAGCCACAAAGTTCTACCTTAATTTCATTACTCTAGGCCCAGCTCGCATTCTGTGAAGCCAAAGGGAACAGAATACTTGACCTTAATTACTAAAAAACCTTGAAATGGTGTCCTACATATTTTACATCAAGGCCAATGTGCGGAACATGAGTTGAGGTGGGAAGAGGCAGTTAACCTTTTGGGATATTTTATCCAGTTTACTGCAGCCTATTTCTATACTGCTTTAATTGAACAATATCATTAAAGATTACAGTCACATTAGGCAGAGAGCTTGAATTTATTCTTCATTCATTTTCCAGCAAAAAAATCTTTACATAAACATTTACAGAGATGATCATGAAACTTTCAAATTAGCTTTTCTTTTATGTGGGTTTCCCAGACATCAGTTTTATGGTATAGCTGTGACTAAATTCACATTTATGTTAAGTTTCAACCTGAGTGTATGAGTTATGTAACGACGGCAGAAGGATGCACGGAACCCAGATGCAGAGGACCAATAACAAGTTTATTAACAATTTGAATCAAACAAAAAGGGCTAGGCTTCTGCACGAAGTAGGGGAATCAAAAGGAGGGGAGAACAGAAAGCGACACTCC
>CAAKHB010003754.1:49610-72676 GCA_901007665.1 Aeoliscus strigatus
CTTTGAGCTCTCTTCTGATTGAGGTACAGTACTATGCCAGCCGACTGCTGCGTCTCACTCTCTCACGTCAGTGATGGCTTGCTGCAGCATTCCACTCGGCATGTGGGCTGCTGAGCATGGGAGGCCCAAGATTTGCATTATATAACCTTGTGTGCCTGCTGCAGAGCGTAAATCATGCAGAGTCTGAGCACCTTCTCCTGGCTCTCAGTGGCAGAGTAGGTCCATCTGCTTACACGTGGATGTACAGCAGGATTTGGACTTTTTCCATTTCAATCCAGTCAGTTGTGGAGATGATATTAGATTCATTTTTTTTTTATTTTTAATACACAAACCCGGTCTAATATTATCCCATGAACCGATTGAATTGGAGTTGAATGCCTTTCAGCACCACTTTCCATCTGCATTGAGCACAGCCAGCAAACCACCTTAAAGAAACGGGCCGTTGTCCATTTCGAACAAAGAGCCCCTCCCTTTGACCTGGCTTCTGACTGTACAGATGCACTCAGTTACTTCATATACACAGACTGCCACACCACAGGGGGAGATTGTATTGTCCTGATCTTAGACGCTTTATTTAAACCACACTGGTGAAGCCTGCTGTGATCGTCACGTACTGACCAGATCAGGTGCATGTTTATTACAGTAAAGGCACAGCGTGTTTCACACACTGGCATCTGAATCTACTTATCTTGAATGTTATGTCTGTGTGTGTGCCTTAAACCCACAAACAGAAAAGATTTTGTGAATCATAGATGTGAAAACAATCCATAAGGTTAGACTCATTTCATGAAATCTGTGTGAGGACCTGGGAACATACATAATTATTTGGATCAACTTTCAAACATGTAATTCTTACCCGGGCTTCGTCTTCACATACTAATACAATTCTGTCGATAAACTCCCTCAAATATCTGGTGTTGCTTTTTAAACATTAAGACCATGACCCATAAACTGGGCTATCGACCCTCTCTCATGGATTAGGACATGTGTCCCAGATGGAAATGAGATATCTCTGTCTTCTTTCTGTCCTCTTGTCTGTCCTCTGGCTCTTCTTGTTGTCTGAGACACAATCCATGAGTGTCTGTGTCTGTGTCATACCGTGTTACCAGCCTTCACCCAACACTCCACCCCAAACACATGAATCACATTTTGGAATGATGACATTGCCTGTGCTTGCTTCTTTGAATATAATATTAAAATTGTGTAGTCGCCTGTAAGGTAACCCTTTACTGTCTCCATTTGCCTTTTTTTCCCTCTGTTTCTTCCACCACCACCTCGTTCCTCCCCACATCGCCACGCTCTCCTCCACTCCTCCTCTCCTCCCACTCCCTCCATCCTTTTATCCCCCACACCTCACTTTCTTTCCTCCATCTCTCCGTATGGGGTTTACATTTTCCCAGGCAATGCTAGGTAAGGTAACCACAGAGACATCCAGAAAGAAGGATGTTGAGGAGGTTCAGAATCGACATCGACTCATCCCCATGGGACGCAAGATCTATGAGTTTTACAACGCGCCTATCGTCAAGTTCTGGTTCCACACGGTCAGTTTCTGCATCCACAAATCATCAAACCACCTTTGTACTCACTCCACCATTATCTGGTCTGTCAACATCTGCAAAGTCAACAAACGGTTTCTGCTCTGTCATTACCCAGTTTGGAAACCTCAGAATCAACGATGAAAGTGATGGAGGCGAAACAAAGTGATGATGTATGGTCTCTGGTTTAAATGTAGCAATACTAACGCATTAATTGTCAGCAGCATGGACTGTTGTGGAAATTGTTTGGCCAGTTTCAAACTTTCTGGATGGGTGTAACATGACAGAAAGAAAAGTTGATCACCAGAAGACTTGTTGGAGCTCAGTGCTCTCTGTACATTACTCAAAATCTGACCCCCCCACAAATTTTGGACAGGTGGTTGTCTATTAAACTCCTGTGAACCTTGTTTGTGAATTGTGAATGAGTCTACTTTTCTCTCCTTCCCTGCATCAACTTCACTTTAAATGTTTTTTTCTCCCTGTAATCATTCTCCATAGAAATTGAAGCACAACTGTTGTGGTATGTGGTGATTTTGCCAGATGATGATTTTGTTTGGTTATAAAATGTAAATTTCAGCATTGCAGAGCATGTAATGGGACCACTGGATAAAAATTAGTTGTATTTCTAATAGCTTTGAAAGTTTTGGATACACATGGAGGACTGATATCATATAATAGCAGAGTGCCATGAACCATCTCCAAATGCATTTCATGTGTGAGTGTCTACAGCTGTCATTCATCTTGAGTTTGATGATGAGGTGTGTTCGGGTTCATGTCAGTCCGTTGTGTTTTCTTTTCTGGTTATTTACCCACTTACATTCTCTGTCTACTCTGTTGTGAATTTCGTACAACAAATGGTCTCTGGTTTATCTCAGGCTCAAAAAAGAGCTGTGTCCGTCATCATCCTGTTCCTCATACTGTTCCTGATACAGAATATGAACATAATATGCACTCATAGACACCAGCATGATGCAGTTCCTGTTGCGCTTTAGGAATATGTCCATTTATGTGATGACTTTAGTGTGTATTATCAAACCTGTGAATAAGGAGTGGGTATAATGATAGCAAGCCTAACTAATCATCATTGTGATGGGTCACTGGGCATGTATAAGCATCTATAAGAGGAAAACTGATGTGGATTTAAATAGTTACAGCCACCAGAGACATGTAATGGACATTTTCAGGCCACGTGTGGAGCTACAGCAATTGGGTGTCATGACATAAAATCTCTATTATAAGATCTGACCACGAGTAAAAAAGGGAAATAGCAATTACTATCACAAAGTCACTGATTTGTATTTGACCAGTTACACAGAAGTCTTCTTTGCAGCTCCAGCCAACATACCTCAGAAGACAAACACATTCAAACATGTCCTTATCTGCTTTTGCTGCTGCTTTTTTCTGCAGATGGCCTACGTGGGCTACCTGATGTTGTTCAACTACATTGTTTTGGTCAAGATGGACCTGTGGCCTTCCCCTCAAGAGTGGATTGTTATCGCTTACATCTTCACCAACGGCATCGAGAAGATGCGAGAGGTAAAATGGATGTTAGCGGTGAATGCAGAACCCACAACCATCAACCGTCTACCACTGCCCACTGAACTGATGGCAAAGAACATGTCACCATATTGTTTGATGCAGTTTCATCTCATCAGACTACTTAGAGTGTAAAGGGAAAACAAAGGGAAAGTAGAGTGGAAATGAATCCAGGAGAACACAGATATGGTGAAATAGAAAGAGATAACACCTGTGCCTCACTTGTTGCTGTGTTTATGGTTGAGTGTATACTGTACATTCATCATTCTCAGCCACACAGTGCCTCCTTTGGCCAACGCCAGACCACCCATTAGTGATCTCTGTCTGCCCTCTGATGGAGCATATGATACAGTGCACCTGACTTCCTGTCTTCGCCTTTCATGTTTGTGTGATTTCTTTGTAGATCCTCATGTCAGAGCCGGGAAAGTTGTTACAGAAGGTGAAGGTGTGGCTTCAGGAGTACTGGAACATCACAGACCTTATGGCCATCCTTATATTTTCCGTTGGCATGGTTCTGCGTCTCCAGGAGCCACCGCTCATGAGCTACGGGCGGGTTATCTATTGTGTCAACATCATCTATTGGTACATCAGGCTGCTCGACATCTTTGGGGTCAACAAGTACCTGGGTCCCTATGTAATGATGATTGGCAAAATGGTGAGAGGTGGCAGGGGATTTATGTGTGTTTGTGTGTCTTCAGATGATATTTTGCTGTGGGAAATGTTAACAAAAGTTTACTACTTTTATTATAAGTCAAGTCACATTTTACTTGTATAGCACATAACAGTTATCTCATGCTGCATATTAACAATTCCAATAGAAACACAACATTCAATTGAGCAAATCTTTGTGGCAAAAAGGAAAAATGTCCTTTTTACAGGCCTAGAAACCTCCGGCAGATCCAATGCTACATGTCAATGTCGTTCTGCCTCGACCAGTTGGGGTGAAACAAAGAGAATATTAGTGAGAGACAGAGAGATGGGTTGAGAGACACAAAAGGGGAGAAGAAGAGAGAGAAAGAATCAGAGGCACACAGTAGGGTTAGAAAACGAGAAGTACAAACCCATAGACATCCCTGTCTATGTCTGTCCAGCAGCAGATGGGAAATACATCTATTGTCCAGCAGGTCCAGAAGTAGGAGCAACTGCAGGGGAGAAGGATTTTAGATGGTTTGTCCCTGCCGAAATTATAAACAACCACAACAACAAAACATGTGACTTGTTATAGAAGGTGTTTTTTCTATTCCATGCACACCTTTTATTGTGGTAAATCAGCTGTAAGTTGCAGACAAACCAGGGACATCAATAGTGGGGAAATATAAATGTAAAAAATGAATATGTACCAAAAAAATGTAAAAAGGATAATGGAGAGGAATCTGTCAGTAAATCTGAGCAGATTATGACCTTCAAATAATGATTATGAAAATAAACGAATATTATACACTGAGTGTTGGCTTCACTCCAGAGGGTATCAGGATTTTAAAGACCAACCAAGACTGCAGTTGATATAAGAACACCAGTCCTCAGACTTCAGCTGGAACACAAACGAGCACACTCCCTAATATTTTTTGTTGTCTTTGACAAACATGATATGCTCACCAAGTGCTTCTCCTTTTTCTCTTTTTTAACCCCTCCCACCGTTGGCGCTGTACCTGTCAGATGATCGACATGATGTATTTTGTGATCATCATGTTGGTGGTGCTAATGAGCTTTGGGGTGGCACGACAAGCCATCCTGAACCCGAACGAAGACCCGTCCTGGATGCTAGCTAGGAACATCTTCTTCATGCCTTACTGGATGATCTACGGAGAGGTGTTTGCCGACCAGATTGACCGTAAGTTCCTGGCCAATATGTCCGTGCCTTTAACTTGTTGTTTTTGTTAATAATATGATTGGATAAAATAAGATATGAGTGTATTCTTCTGCAAATTCCAATGAAACCATGCATCTGCACATGCATGTTAAAAAAAACTTCAATAACCAACAGACGCGATCACTTCTGGTTGTTAATGAGTATAAGGGAACTGTCCTTCTATGCCATTGTATTTGTGATTTATAAATTTCAGTGTTAGTTTCTCTGGGTCTTTGATTTTTGTGTCTACATTATTAACTGTCGCAATAAATTAAAGACGTGAGCCGTGTCTCTGGAAATGTCTTGCGAGGGAAATTGTATTTGTGTTGTGTTCCTTTGTGTATGGGAGTGTATCTGATGGTGTGTACAGAATGGGAGAAGTGGCCCAAAGAGAAGAGATCTGAAATAATGTTCTTATTCTTTGTTTCAGATATGCATAGTAGGAAGTTACAGCACAGGCTGAATGAAAAACTCTGGCTGGTCGAAAATTACTTTCGCACTCACGGAACCTGGCGTAGTAATGGTCCATCCCACATTGCCCAGTGCAGTCAAAATCCCAGTAAATCTATATATATATATATAGACCTCAATTTGCTTACCTCACATCTCCTTCGTCATCCTCCCATTACCACCATGTCATGCCCACTTTTGCCACTAGAGGCTAGTAAAGACACAAATGTGCATGCATGCACACGCTGGAGGGTTGAAGTTGCCCTCATGTGGTTGGTTTCTTGGGTCAGGTACTGTGACACAGTGGCATTTTCTGTAAATATCAGAGGCTAGATAAATAGAATTGGAAGTGTAAGGCGCACAAATTCAAAGTTTCTCCAGGCGTTTGGTAAATAACCTGACCTGAGGCCACAATCTGCGAGCAACTTGAACCTGACTAATTCTGGCACTGCCAAGCAGAGCAGCTGCTACATGGCAGTGACACTTATATATAATCTATATATTTTTTTTGTTTTTGCTTTGTGTGTGTGCTTAGCTTAAACTTTCAGAGGATATATCAAAATTTAAATATTTTGATATTCCCTTGATGTTTTTTCCATTTCTCTCACTTCTGAAAAGCTTCATCTAAAGAAGTGTCTCTGCCATGTCTGTCACATAACCACATCAACATTTCCATGCAAGCTCAGTCTCTCGTTGAAGCATTGCCAGTATACTTACCCAAGTCTAACAAACACAAATAAATCTATTCAAAATGTTTGCGAAAACAACTCCAAGCAAAAGTAAAATATACGTACATCTACACCAAAACACATTCATCAGGCACCTACCATCATCTGTTTTTTCATGTGGTTCAGTTGTCAGAGTTCTTGAATTCAAAATTTAGAAGATAAACCAATTGTAAATAGCAAATTACTTCAGTTCTCTGTCTTTGGGCTGCATTGTGTGAAACAATTGATCATCAGGCAATGATGAGCATGACTAGAAGAAAAATCTCAAAGGCAAATAAGCCGAGAACAAGTGCTGAATGTTCCCCAGATAAGCCACAGCAACTGAACCATCACAGATGGAAAAAACACACTACGTATCGTAAATACATTTCAAATGACTCAGAACAACCAACCATCACGAAATGAAGCTATGGCACACATATGTGACAATATATTTTAAACATTGTATATATGTTTAAATATATTGGGTCAACAGGTTGAATGTTCTTTTCTTTTCTGTGGATGCACATTTTTGAATGTGAACCTCTATCATTACACTACTCACTCTGAAAAGAAGCATTAAACTAAACTATGCTTCTTGTTTGTTTTTTTGTCCTTGTCCACATTGTTTTTGTTTTTCTGTTGTACCTTAATAAACAACATGTGCTTGTTTGTAATATAGAATTCTAATTTGTATTCCTCCTTTATTTTTGTCACCAATCAGTTTGTTAAGTGTGTCTTTGTCTTGTCTGATTGCAAATTTCCCTTTGAGCCTTGTTGCTGATTGTTTTGAATGTCGTTCCTTCTCATTCTTTTGGTTTTGTATCACTGTGCAGCACCATGTGGACAGAACATCACTACAGAGGATGGAGTGGTCACGTTGCCCCCGTGTAAGACGGGTGCCTGGATTGTCCCGGCCATCATGGCGTGCTACCTGCTGGTGGCTAACATACTGCTGGTCAATCTACTCATAGCTGTGTTCAAGTACGTGGCCACTCTCTCTAATCACCTCCTACTTTCGTACAAAGTGACACGTCTTAAGGACAACAAAATGTTTGGTTCTCTTTTTGTGTCTTTATGCGCAGTGTCAAAAAAAGCAGAGGACGTTACCTGCATGAACATCTGATATAGAGTAACATAGAGCAGACTGTCTTCCAAAAAAGCTGCTTGCATGAATGTGTGAAAGACAAAAATTAAGAGCCACATGGTGCTTTTTCCAAAGGGAAACGATCATGCGAAGCGGTTAACGTTTTGATGGTGACTTACATCACCTCGTTCTGCTGTGGTATGTTTTACTGTAGCAACACATTCTTCGAGGTGAAGTCCATCTCCAACCAGGTTTGGAAGTTCCAGCGTTACCAGCTCATTATGACCTTCCATGAGCGGCCGGTCCTTCCTCCACCCCTCATCATCTTCAGTCACATAACCATGGTCCTCAAGCACTTGTGCTGCCGCTGGCGCAAGCAGGATGATGACGAGAGGGACTATGGACTGAGTGAGTCGCAAAGTAACACAACTGCTGTCACAACAGCAGGCTCTTACAGTATATGAAGTGTACAAGAGTCTGTTTTGGTAGAATATGTATGAAAACACTCTCAAACTATGTTCTCCAGAGCTTTTCATCACTGAGGACGAGTTGAAGAAAGTCCATGACTTTGAGGAGCAGTGCATTGAAGAGTACTTCAGAGAGAAAGATGACCGATTCCACTCTTCTAACGATGAGAGGATCAGAGTCACCTCTGAAAGGTCAGACATGGATACACATAAACATCCTTCTAGTCTGTGGAGATCTACACAGCTGTAATACTGCTAGATAGATTCCACATTTCCTACATACTGTGCACATATAGGTAACCTGTATGAGTAAGTGCAGTTTCTGTCTCATCAATATGTCAAAGGATTTCTGCGTGTCTCTGTCAGGGTGGAGAACATGGCGATGCGTCTGGAGGAAGTCAACGAGAGGGAGCACTTCATGAAGGCCTCGCTGCAGACCGTCGACATCCGTCTGGCACAAATGGAGGAGCTGATAGGGCGAATCGCCGTAGCTTTGGAGCGCGTTACAGGTGTTGAGCGTGGCGAAGTGAACAAAGTACGCTCCCGGACATCATCTGACTGCACAGACTCGGCGTACATCCTCCGCCAGGGTGAGTGCCCCGAAGCAGCGTACATTCTTCGTCAAAGTAGCTTCAACAGCACCGAGGGGAACGCCTACCGGCTGCAGGAGGCGCTGGAAGGAGCAGCTGAGGGCTCCATGTCCCCTCCTTCACCTACTAGCATGGCGACACGAACACGGAGTCATTCATTCTATGTTGGAGGGGGTCGTGGGAGCGAACGTGGGAGTGGAGCCGAACGAGCCGAGAGCTTCTTCAAAGAACGCTCACTCAGTCTCCATCGAGCCAACAGCTCACAATCAGTGTCGTCAGCCGCCCCCAAGGAGTCTAAGCCCCTGCCCCTGGCCACGCTGTCAGTCTCCCAGCAGCACCGCCCGTCTTCATGCATCGATATCTATGTCTCGACTTCTGAGGAGGTGGGCCCGACGGAGGTGTTTCTGGACCCACTGCGGGTGATGCCACCCCTCCAGAGAGACTCCTCCCTGCAGTTAGATATCATGGAGACGGTGCTGCCAGGAGGCCGGGACTTCGGCAGCGCTGCCACCAGTGGATTGGGCGACAGGCACTTGGAGGGCGGTGCAGGCAGCAGCGGCGCGGCAGGCGCCATGTTTGACGACAGCGCAGCGGCGGATTTGTCACTGTGCTCAGCCCACCTCTTACCCGACACCACCCTGCCGCCTTGGGACTTGGAACCATCCCCACCTCCCTCAGCAGGGCTGCTGGAGCGCTCCAAGAGCAGCCGCTACCTCTCCACGGCAGGCACGTCCTTCCTCGATGAGCCTCCTTTGGTAAAGTCACACAGCCTCATGTTCACACCGAGGGGCTGCTACAGCGGACTCGGGGCAGGAGTCCAGGTGAAGGCTGCAGAGTACACCAGCATCACTGACTGCATCGACACACGCTGCGTCTCCTCTCCATACACTCCTGCAGAGCGCTCAAACTCCTCCGGAGGATCCACCTCCTTCCCTTTTGATAAGCCGTCAGACATTAGCTCCTCCCACCCAGAGAGAGAGGCAGAGCTCAGTCACACAGAGTCTGATCCAGAGGATCCTGAGGACCTGATTCCAGCCTCTGGTACCCCTCACTTAGGTGGGGCCCCTCTCTGCTCCCCATTCTCCAAACTGGAGCGAGCAAATAGCTGCTCCTCAGATGACTCCCATCCTTCTCTCACACTGGCCCCTCCGCAAAGGAAGAGCTTGTCGGTGAGTGAAAGGATGGAGAGGGGACAGAGTCTGGGGGCAGACAGGGGGCCTGGGCCAGGGGTGCGGGGTCTGGCAGGAACCAGGAACCCGTTCCTCAGGAGCAAGTCTGGAGCACGGCCTGACACAGCCAAGACTGACAGCCTCTCCATGAGGAAGCTGGCTACTCCATCAGCATTCCGCAGCTTTGATAGACAAAACTACACGTGACAAGGACACACTCACATCCATCTAGGATTGGAGCTGACACAGCCAAGAGTGACGTTGTCCATAGACCTTAATCTGGATCAGATCTACAGTCTTAGATTAGTAAAGGTGATAAAAGTTGATTGATAGTCAGGGGCAACTTCACTCTGGGTACCAGCTGGGGGATGGGAACTATAGGGGTCCTTCTGTACACCAGTCAAAGACAAAGAGCTATGATCTAGACTAGTTTTTACCTCCTCGTGTAGCTAATCAACTCTCAATGGGGTGTTCTTACAACGGAAGGTGTATTTGTACTGTATGTCTTCCATCCACTACCTACTACATCAAATAGACATCTCTCACTGTGTTTTGTCTGTCATGTTGGTCATAGAACTATCCCTGGCTGCAGTAAATGTCAGAAACTGTTGAGTCAGTGAGACAGATTGACAGAAGAATAAAATAAAAACATCCACTGGATTTTGTCTTAGTATAGAAGTCATTCATGTCACACCAACTTTCATCAAACTTCTTCTCTCATTCTACTCTCAATGCCACCTTGTAAGATCGAAGTACAAGCAAGCAATAGGAAGTTGTTTAAGGACCTTTATCCCCCTCACAGTTGCACTGGAAATGAACATGGCAACAACTTACCTCTGAATACACAAATCTTTATTCAAAATAATGTCAACTTACAGTATATTTGCTATATTTCACTACCACAGTATATATTTGTGTTTTTTCTCAGCTCAGCCACAACCAAAAAAAGCAGTGTTTGAATAACGTGTGTCCACTCATGGCTGACAGCTGAAACCTGCAGTGTTTGGAATTCAATGAAAATCACTTATCAGGAATACATAAGAAAGACCGGCGACTGAGATTAGTAGTGAACGGTATCCAGTGTTTTCACAACACTGCATCAGATCAGCAGCTGAACATCCCACAATGCAGAAAGAAAGAAGGAAGAAGATCTGCAGAGAACGTTCATTCATATGTTAACATGTTCATTCTGACATATCACTAGCAGATATTTGCTAGTTCGGACTTCAACAAGTGCAATTGACACGAAGAGGGCGCGAAGCATTTGTGTACGGAAAAAAGCAACAACTTGAACCTGACACCAAAAAAGGATTTGCTCTGTCACAGCCTGGCTCTCGTCCTTCAGGTTCTTGCAGAGGTGGGATTTGTTGGTTTTAGGATTCCACCTTGAAGTAATACATCCGTCCTTCATATTTTGCAACTGTCAGTCATGACTTTCCTCCCTTATCATTAGAGCCAGAGGAAAACCATGAGCTAAAACAGAAATTGTATAGAGGTTAATTTTTCAGCTACAAAAATGCATTGGATGGGTTTCAAGGATATGCATTCTTGCAGAGATGTAAGAAAGGCATGAAACTAGGTGACCTGAAACAGGCAATTAGTAGTACATGATGATCAGTGTTGAACTTGTTGAATTATTCAGTGAAAGCTCTTGGCCGACTTTGACCGCTTGTGGAGAATTGATTGAAGGACCAATGTGTAGGATTTAGTGACATTTCAAACTGACTGGGAGTGGCCATAAGGTATCATTGCCTGAAAACCAATACCACCTCTGAACTTACATATAAAGGACATATAGGACACTACATCACAACATTTTTAAACATATTTGAAGTGCATGTTATTGTGCCATGTGATGGAGAAACTATAGGCAGCCCACAAATGTCACTGCTACCTGACCCGTCAAACACAGAAGTCAGTCATGCATGTGCATTCTCATGCCTTGACACTTAACAGACTCGCATCTAATACACATTTAGATGATAGATTTAGACTTGTCTATGAGATAAAGTTAGCTGTACATCTGTCAAGATGACCCGTCAATATATAGCAAAAATATGGCTTTCATACAATGAGATGAATTTCTGTTTGCAACCACGAGTCTTGGCTTATCAAATCCAAACGTATGTCCGTAAACAGGTTAAATTGTACAGGTGTGAGCAAAAAACAAACAAACCAACAAAAAAAAACCATTTCAGTTTCAGATGAGTAATTTATACTACGGTTTGCACAACTCACAAACACTGGTGACTCAGATTAGGCAGAGACAGTCTTAACAGTTTTGCTGTGGGTGACAACAGTAGAAACATGGCAGTGCAACGTGCCATAATACACTCGCTCCATGAATACGAAGGGCTCCTGAGGCAATGGAAACACAGTGATTGTCAGCTTCAGGTGATTAGACCTTAGAACAGTGGTGGTATACCTGATCTGTCATGTATTTGTTTGCAACATTAATCAGATGGAGCTAAATTATGCTAAATAATTTAATAATAAAAAAGCTGATATCTCCATTAATTAATTAATGTTTTTTTCATTTATTTTGTTTTAAAAAGAGTTGGCTCATTCTCCAAACAACAGCCTCAGATTTCTTCCTACTTGACTGCTCCTTAGTCAGGATGGTGATTCCAGGGGAAACATCAGGGAAAAGGGGGCCTTTGGAACAGTTACTATCAACTAAAATTGACTGAATCAATCAAGTAATTGAACTGAAATGAAAGTCCCATGGAAACAGATCAGTTTTCAAATACTGTAGGTACAAACTCAGACACCCACTGCAATTGGAAAGCAGCATAAACTCTCCCCTGTAATGCAAAACTTTTTGTCAACTCCCCCCCACTAAATAAAAATAAATGTGATCTCATCACTTGCAATTGAATTTAAAAAAAAAAAAAAAACTGACACTTTATCCAACAGTGGTGTTTTAATTTTGGTGTTAGTCCTCTATTTGCCACACAAATGTGTCTCTGGACATGCTAATGTTGAATTCATACATATTTTCAGGACAAATTATTCCTGCAACATGAAACATGGAGGCACATGTACAGCAAAGGTTTGGGCGTCCGGTAATGAGTGGAGCTACCTCATAGCTGCCTATTGTCACATTTTCTTGTGTGTTGCAAAAATGTTTCCTTAGTTTTCTGTTCTTGACAAATGTTTGGTTTCATAGTGTCGTCATGCATTACAGTGTTCAACAGTTTCACAAGTCAAACAGAGACACTCCCCCCCTTCAATTCTACAAAGAAACATTCACTGACATTTTCTGCACTCACTTGCTATCTTGTGTTACTTTGGCTCTTCCATTTCTGACAGAGAAGCTGCTTTGTTCAAGACAGTATCTCCACCTACTGTTAAAACCCAGAAGTACAGTCAAGCACAAGTTTCATGTGAGGGCTGTAATTCCATGATATTTTCAAAAATCCAGCAAATCGGGCCATCTTAAAGTGGACCACAGGATCCACTTGAGTCTGGACACCCAGAGACACCTAAAGCCGAAACATTGGTCCTTTAATATGTTTCCTACATATTTGTTTTATATTTTGCAGCTATTATGATTCAGTTTAATTATGTTGCATTTATTTTGCAACTGCTCGTATTTATTGGCATTTCAAAACTCATTACCAATAAATACAGTAAATGCCTGTTTGGTTATTAATACAAATCTTATATCTTCTCAGTGATATTTTTGTCACATTTTAAATATTTTATAATTAAGCTTTTAAATCAAATAAAATATAACCATGTACATGCTCTAAATGCTGATGTATTATATTATTTATTAAATATAAAAATATTTAATATACTGTACATTCCAATCATATATAAAGCATTTGAAGTAGTTTTTATTGTATGTTTTATCAATCAGCCTTTGCGAATTTTCTAAAGAACAGCTGACATGGCAATGCAGTTGCCTGGATACCAAATTCAGAATGCCTTCTGGCCATGGATGGAGTATGTGGAGACTGAAATAATTCAAATACATGTGATTTAGCTTGTTTTGCCCCTAATCATAAAGCCCAAATATCAGTGATTACTTTCAACACATGGCCTTTGCATTAAGCATTACAAAACTAATGGGTGTATGAATTGAGTGATTCCTGTGGCACAAGTTACAAGTAATTCAATTCTGACTTCCTACTTTATAAGCATATTCTACATAGAGTATCTGTAAGATCAAAAGTTATACCCTGTTATAACAATGAGATTTTAAAATTTTCCTTTAAAATATATTTAGAGATAAAAGGGTGACCCAAAATCAGTGCTCAGGGACAATAATGATGATTGTGATGCAAGCTCATAAGTATGTCATTTGCAGAAGGATTTGACTTTGTCAGACTTTTTTTTTCTAATCACTGTGCTTAGCAAGTGTAATAGAATCTTAGCAGATTGTAGGGAAATCTATACTTTAGTGTTTTATGTCCTCAGAAATTGCAATAGAATATGAATGAACGTCTGCTTACCTGACTGACATGAACCAGAATCAGAGGTGTTTCAGAGGTCTGGGAGGGAAAGAGAGGTCTGTCATCATTTACAGTTGACCCTGAGTCCAAACTTTGCCAAACCAAATGGAAAGAAGCAGCTGAGGCATGTTTGAACAAGCGGGGGTCTCAACTAGGTTTTGCAACCAGATGTCAGGTTTATGCCCTCCTGTTTGATCTGTCCCAGTGGGAAAGGAATCATTTCAAACCACATTTGCTTCGGAACTCGTCTGTTCATGATTAGATAAAAAGGTTATATGGCAACATGTTGTTAAGTCAAATCTGAATACGGGGGTGTGCTGTGTTTGTACATGATTCCCAATATGTGGAGGGCACTAAGAAAAAGGGAGGCATGGCCACTCAACTGGTTCAAATCCAATCTCAGTGTACAGTATTTTTAATACATTTTCCACCACTGGCACTTAGAGTTTAATACAATTATGAGTATATGAAAATTGGCAACAGATCTGCTTACCTCCTATGCTTAACTGTGAGTTACAAGTTAAAGAGATGTTTACAGATTTTATTTTACTTCTCAGCAGTAATTGCTGAAGTGCTTTTGCAACTGAAAGGGACTCAACGTCCTCCTGATCACATTTTATTTTATGTCTTTGAAATGCATGAAGTTCTTCCACTCAGAGTGTACAAAGATGACAGAGAGAGTGATAGAGAGAGAATTTAATATGAAATCAAAGTAGTGAGTATCAGGATGCAAATACAAAGCTGTATTCTTCAATGTGAATAGAATCATGTCTGGCATGCATTGTTAAATAAACGATTAAATAGATTGGTATACCATGTCTTGCCTGTTCTTGCTTAGAAAAGCTTATCATATATGTGGCAAATTTAAGCAAATTTAACCATCATACCTGTATGTGAACGACAAAAACACTGATAATGAGAACATGCATACTGGAGGAGGCAGGATGATTTAAGTGCTGAACGGGACTGAGGGAGAACAGCTAGACACTGCTCTCAGTTTACACAGGTTATCTGATGTGTAAATCATCAGGTAATGAGACGCAGCACATGAGTCCCACCCGTCTCCCTGTCGATGTTGGGAGATGAATGCGACTGCTGCTGCCCCCCGGCCTAAATAACGTAGTATTCACTGTTTCCTGTCAAATGTTCTCCAACATATTTTCAACCTGAGACTACACCTGGAGAGGGTGCTGCTGCTGTGGAAGGTGTCCTGCTTGAGAGTGATCATGACCAATATCACATTGAATGTAAAGTAACTGCTTGATCCTCTGCAGTTTGCCGAGGGTTTGCGTGAGGTAGAAAAAAAAGTGATGGTACATGATACCACGTGTTTCTTACACGGATAAGTTCTTACATGATCTTGTGTTCTTATTTCATTAATATTACTGTTGACCTTTTACAGGAAGCCCCCCAAGAGCAACTGCCCCAATTCAGGACTCCACCCAGCAATAAATGAAATGCCACAAAATATGTTATGGTTATTGTGTGTTTGAAGGCAGTAAATGTTCAGTGTTCCGACAGACTACGAGTTCAGTCTGTATGATTCATGTATGTATTTGTAATTCAGGAGTGAATTGTCTTTGCAGGGTTTGCAGGAGGAAAAGTCAAACACAGAGGGAGCAGACGTAGGCTTCAGCTAGATAGAAAGTTTGTTTTTGTTTGATATGCATGAAATATCTATGCAAGAACTCGGTAGCTTCACATGGGACAACAAAACACTTTGGAAATTATGCCAGATAGGGAAGAAGATGAATTTAATGAGTTATAGTAATTTTAAAGACAATTTCCACATTTGAAAGGTGGGAAATTAAAAGGCATGATGTCTTAAATGTTGGTTACAAAAAGGGAAAGGTGCAGCATATCAAAATTGTGTATTTTTCTACATTTATCACATTTTTGAAAGTGGAGATAATAATAAGAAGAAGTAAGCCAGGAAGTGAACTGGCACCTCTTCTTCTACTTCCATGTATTTGTTGCCGTGTAGCTGGACATGAACCGCCATCCTCTGGTCCCCAATCAAGTCTCCCAGTAGGAGCCAGGGCAATTTACGGCAGCGGCAAGTCCTGTGACGCAAAATAACTTCAAAATATAACGTGCACGGATATTTCCTTACATATTCCACTTGATATCAACCGACTCATCTGTGGGTTAGGGTTACAGCCGCCAGGGGACTTGTCACTTGCCGGAAGTTGCCACAGAACTTGCCGCTGCCACAAATTGCGCTTGCTGTCAGGATCAAGTTGTACTTACCCCGATGCGGTAGGTGGCGATATGCACCTATACACTAGCATTCCAATCCGACAGAAAACTGAACGAAGAAGAAGGAAAACAAATCCACACAGCAGACCTGAAGGAATCTAAAAGTGGTTGGATTTTCTGCGGCCTATGGTATTATTTTAATGTTTGCAACAGGGAAACGCAACTTTACAAAGTATTTAAGCCTGTTTGAACGCTCTTTTAACCAGGCAGGAAACCACAACAAAGTCGGTGAAAATTGAAACGGATGCAGCTTTCAACAGAGTGAAGCTACCTAGCTACCGACAGCACTCTACTGACGGCGCTAACGTCCGTTAGCTAGTAACGTTAGCCTAATGTAGAACGTAACGGTTAACTCATTCATTGTCAAGTGTCCATACTAAATGCGTTTCTCTAAAGAGGACATAAACCCACCTGCGCTAGCTGATGTCTCCCCTATAACCGTTCATGTGTAAACTGTGTGCCTTAACGCGATCCGTCGTAAACCATAACACTACTGAAAAAAGGTCTCCCCGGTAGGCTCACCTTGTTTTCTATCATCCAGTCACACGTTCATGCAGCTGATTGTGGCCAATCTGTCCATTCACAAAAAGAGTTCGTTCTGTGAGAAATGTTCCAACCCTGTGGACATATTGTTTGTTGTCACTATAGAATGCAGCCTCTGCACTAGCGATCGTTGGCCAGGAAGAGGACAGATTTGTTTTGGATGGCCATGGCTTCTTCCATCTACAACAACCTGAGCAGGGCTCAGCTCACCTTTGAGTACCTACACACAAACTCGTAAGTAGCATATTCTTGGTATTTATTAGAAAGAGGAGACTTCATTTGTCTTCATTGTAATAGTGTAGCGATTTTTGGTGGCTATGACTAAGATAACAGTAACAAGGATATGCACACATGCAGTCTTCCCAAAAGCTTATTATACAATTATTGCACATCTATATCTATTTGCAACAAAAGTGTGCTTAACCTGATATGACACAACATTGTGATAACGAATGATGCAAAGAACATGAACATCTCAGTCCATGTTTGAATGGTTAGTTGTGCACCCATCAATGACACATTATATGATACAATTTATTATTGATTTATTTTGTGTGTGATATTGTATATCAATATAGAATAGAACCCAAACTATTTGTTCATGTTTTAGTGTTTATTGTTGTTAACTGCACTACTTGACTTTCACTATACGTCTGAATGGCTCATTAACGTGACACTGCGACATCTCATCATCAGATTTTTAATATAAGCCAGTGTGTAAATGCCTGCTTCATTTGCTTCTTGTAGGACAACGCATGAGTTCTTATTTGGTGCCTTGGCAGAGCTTGTGGACAACTCCAGGTACACGGATGATTTTAAACAAATGCAAAATGGGCAGCTGATACTGGCCTGATATACTTCATGTAGTAAAAAGTCTCATGGTTGGTTTCTGTCCTCAGAGATGCCAATGCCACGCGAATCGACATCTACACAGGTACGTTTCAAAATAGCACACCCAGGTTCATGATGAAGCGTCACCATTTCTTTATTGCTTCTGACATTCCTTCCTTTGATAGAGAAAAGACCAGAGCTGCGAGGAGGCTACATGCTCTGTTTTCTTGACGACGGTATTGGAATGGACCCAAGTAAGCACATCTACATCATTTAATGTATTTTTATTAGTATTTGCTGATTCCTAGCATGTGTCTCCTTTTAGATTTTGTTTAGCATACGTGTGTGCCAAAACATGATTGTGAACACTTGTCTTTAATAGATGAAGCTACCCATGTGATTCAGTTTGGGAAGTCAAGCAAACGCTCCCCGGAGTCCACTCAGATCGGTCAATATGGAAACGGACTGAAATCGTAAGATTGTTCAGTAAGTTTGGTGTAACTGTGAAATTGCGTTTTTTCATAATTTCATTTAAATGTCATCTCCTCAGGGGCTCTATGCGTATTGGGAAAGACTTCATTTTGTTCACAAAAAAGGACGGCCAGCTGACTTGCCTATTTCTCTCAAGGACTTTCCACGAAGAGGAGGGTCTTGATGAGGTCAGACTCTGCTGCTGAAAGCCATTATACAGTGTCATGCTCTGTATACATTTTGTACAAAAACATTGTTACATTGAAAACTGAGCAGCTCTGGACAAATTAGATGGCCAGTTAAGCATGCAATAGTCTTTTTTTATTATTTGAAGGATGGTTTGTGTGTTTTCAGGAGACAGAAAGCACATGTAGCATAGATTTATTTAGAAAAAGCAGTTCAAAAAGGAATAAAAATCGTGAGCATAAGTCCATTTCTTTGTTGCTGCGTTGTGTGACATGTACAAGTTTGTTTTGCCTTTTGTGTTTCTAATGATTTGTCTGTGTTACTGCTCTTCTAACTCTTGTGATGCTCTATTCCCAGGTGATAGTGCCTCTCCCATCCTGGGATATGAAGACCAAGGAGCCATTGACATGTGACCCAGAGAAGTATGCCATAGAGACAGAGCTGATCTTCAAATACTCACCCTTCCAGAATAAACAGCAGCTCATGGAGCAGTTTGACAAGATTGAAAGCAGTAGTGGTAAGTACAGTCTGGTGTGTTCTCGGCTTCTCTAGCAGTTCATTATGTCAGTCAGTACTGATTAAGAGTTTGATTCTGAGAAATGTCTTTGTTCTTCTACAAACTTTATTGCAGTGCCATACTTGATACTGGTGATGTCACTTACATTTGTGTTATGAAAAGGTACTCTTGTGGTCATCTACAATCTGAAGCTGATGGACAGCAGAGAACCCGAGCTGGATGTAGAGACAGATCACCAGGACATACTGATGGCTGGGACCCCCGTAGAAGGAGTGTCAGTACATTTGTGTCAATGTGATTCATTCAACTTCACAAAACATGTTTCAACCTGGCACAATTGAATCATGCCTGTCACTCCTCTCTCATAGGAAACCAGAGAGAAGGTCATTCAGAGCGTACGCTGCCGTTTTGTACATAGACCCACGTATGAGGATTTTTATCCAAGGACATAAAGTCAGGACAAAGAGACTGTCCTGCTGTTTGTATAAACCAAGGTAGTATAACAAATCTAAATATATGATACATCAGTTTATGCACTTTTATTAACAGTCTTGCTTCATTAATAGGGTTTATAAGTACTCATCAACTCGTTTTAAAACTCGTGCTGAACAAGAGGTCAAAAAAGCAGATCACCTCGCTAAGATTGGTGAGTCTGTGGTATTTATTCACACTTGGAATTCTACCCTCCTGTCGCACTCTTTTAAATTGTCAATTGTCATCACAGCTGAAGAGAAAGCTCGAGAGGCAGAGAGCAAGCGTTTGGCTTTGGAGGCAGGAATAGGGGAAGACATGTCAAAAAATGCACGGGTAAGCCACTCACATTATTTGCATATCAGGTACTTTCAGTGTTAAGGTGTTTTTTCACCACAGTATTGGCTACACATATATTTAAATACACAAAACCCCTCAGCCTGGACTCCCATGAAAAAAAACTGTTGGGGTTACATCTGAGAATGAACTGATCAATATCTGTGAGTACAGCTGTGCCAGCAATAGTCCTACTTCATGGGGTTGAAAGGTTGAAAGGGCTCAGCCACTGATGATGTTCATTGAAGTGTATGAATCGGAACAAACAACAGACTTTGGTGTAGTAATGTATAGAACTCAATGATGAGCCTGAGTCAAAGAGGCCAGTCTACAGTGATTATGGAAGCTGTGGATCACAGCCCAGCACAGGCATCCTGGCAACATGTGATACTGTTGTATGTTTTTCACTTTGTTCCATCCATATGAAAGGTGTATCAGCTTTGTAGGTGATGACGCTTTACTATCTTACCCTCCCCCTTCTTTCCCAAGGTACTTCTGAGAAAGGCTCAGGACTCAGCCATGATGCTTCAGCGGGATGCTGACATGAAGAAAAGGATTCTGGAGGCCAAACAAAAGTATGACTCATAAAACTACAAATGCAAGTTCATCAGGTTTTATGATTTCCAGAGTTCAACCAGTAGCTTCTATGGATATTTGTTATCGGACAATAAAATCTACTCGAAATACAAAAAAACCCCTTGGTATTTAGCGTTTCTGACCTCTAAAGATGGGGCAATTGTCATTGCAGAAGCAAAAAATCTGTTACTGGTCATACAAATTCACCAATGTGAATCTTTATGGGCAAAGTTTGCTGTTTCATGATCAGATTGGATGAACAAGGTGCCTCTGCACGGCCTGTGTACTAACCTTGTATGACGAAGATGGTAAACGGGATGGTGTCTTTATCAAGGTTGATTGACCCAACAGTGGTGCTGTGAAAGTCAAATGGGCCCCAGACACTCGACTCTCAGTTGACTGTCCACTCTTTGTCAGTCAGTCATCTGCGTCCTCATGCTTGTCGTTTTCCAACAGGGAATCCGTTTAAAACACCAGGTTCTTTGATTAAAAATCACACTGTCCTTGGTGGATGTGAATCAAGACAATGGTGCCACATGTTTCGGGAAATGTACCAGTCTTATTTTGACTCACACATAGTGGAAGTTCGCAATGAGGGGATTCATAGGGCATGTTATTGTGTCACACAGATCATTTTGTTGGTCTCCACACCTCTCTGAGTGACTTGTTGTCTCCCTCAGAGCATTAAAGGAGCCCAAAGAGCTGAATTTCATCTTTGGCGTGAACATTGAGCAGAGGGACCTGGATGGGATGTTTGTATATAACTGCTCTCGCCTCATCAAGATGTACGAGAAGACAGGACCCCAGCTGGAGGGTGGCTTGTGAGTAACGGTCACGTAAAACGTAGCCATGTTTGAATGCCGGTAGGATACCATACAATAACACTTCTGTGTTGCTGTTGCTGTTTTTCAGGGCCTGTGGGGGTGTGGTTGGAGTCGTGGACGTCCCATATTTAGTTCTAGAGCCTACTCACAATAAACAAGACTTTGCAGATGCAAAGGAGTATCGACATTTACTGAAGTCGATGGGGGAGCATCTAGCTCAGTACTGGAAAGACACCAACATTGGTGAGTTTTTCTGGATCATGTGTTTTCTTTTGTTAGTGGTATTTGACCTGCACATTATTGCAACTACAATACATGGGTTAAAAACAACAGGTGTCAACAACGTGCAGTGGTTCGCCAAAGCTTTGAAGACGAAAGGGAAAAAAACATTTTTATTGGCTAAATTAATTATTCTTCATTTTATTTATCGTTCAAATGGAACACCTCTTATATTGATGAATGATTTATACTGTGACGAAATCATTCTTAAAATTAGTTTTATATTTTGTCAACATAGTTTGCCTCACACCCAACATCATTCGAGGAAATGTAACCTTAGGAAACACGACAAACATTTGTTTGAAATGTGGAACGCCATACCTGACGCCTGACACCTGAAATATGCAGTTGGAGTCCTGTAGTGGGGGGGGGGGTGAATTTTCTTTTGTGGGAGAGGGACTGAAATGGCTCTTTTCATAATGAAGGTTGCAGATCCGTGAGTCATCCACATTCGTTCTGCCTGAAATCTACTAAACACCAAGTGTCTGTCTGTGTCATGTAGCTCAGAAGGGAATAGTGAAGTTCTGGGATGAGTTTGGATATCTGTCTGCAAAGTGGTCAGCCCCTCCATCATCAGAGCCAAGATACAAGAGACGTCGTGCCATGGAGATACCGCTGACCATTCAGTGTGGTCAGTTACAGAGTTCCATGTCGTACATTAACCCACCGTGTTATTGAGACAAAACTGCGCTGAATGTGGTTGTTTGTTCCGTTTCCAGATAAATGCTTGAAGTGGAGAACACTGCCATTCCAGATGGATGCTGTAGACAAACGCTATCCAGACAGTTGGGTGTGTCTTATGAATCCCGACAGCACTCAAGACAGGTACACAAACATACACAACATAGGTTTCTATATAAGACATCAACAAATTGGAATTTGAACGCAGAGTGAAGCTAGTGTATTTGCTGCACGATCATTTTACCAAGGTTTTGATTATTTTTCACTTCAAAGGCTTACATGTTTTTATGTGTTTAGATGTGACGCTCCTGAACAGAAACAGAATTTGCCCTGTGGTGTTCTGAAAAAAGACAAGCCAACAGCTGAAGACAAACAAAAAGACCTGGCAGAAAAAATCAAACAGCAGCAGGAGAAACTAGAAGCTTTGCAGGTATCAAGTCATCTTTTATTTGATTTTTTTATCACTGGTATTACGTTACCTCACATGATGATGAGGATTAGGGCAGTTGAATGTAAATCAGGCCTTTTTGCTGAAGGACACGTCATGAGTCATAAGCTAATTTTAACAGTTTGCCTTCTGATTCACGTGGATGTGACTGGACACAAAGAGGTGCTGTGGGATAGATGAGTGACTATGGGATGTTGAAAGAAACATCTGACAGTGTGTCATTAACACAAAGGAAATATAAAAAAAAAATGTAAAACCTTTAGATTCAGAAATGGTCTCCAGAGAGGTGGACTGTTGCAAGTATTGCCATTACCATACTTAATTATTCATTATTTTGATAATAATTAGTGTGTGTACTTTTCTCAGAAAACCACTACAATCAAATCTGCTGCAGATGTGAAGAAGTTACCACTGGATGTCAGCATGAAACCACCAGAGAGCTCCGCCCAGGTCCGCACACCCAACTTCTGATGTCTTGACTTTGCTTGTACATGTACATGTACTTGTATATATTTAAGCTCCACTGTGTGCTAATGAAACATAGCATCTCTCTTTCATATACAACTGAACTACTACTGCAAAAGTGAATTCATTAAAGTACCTTTGATCGTGTTTTTGTACATTTTTCTAATAGAACTTCTTTTTTGCCAATTCTGTCGTCATAGGCAACTAGATCTTCTGAGAGGACCATCACACGCCCCCGCTCCCCGCCTCTCCCAGCTCACCTGAAAAATGCCCAGAGTGTTCCACCGTCCCGTGCCCCTTCCCAGCGCCCCACCCGGACCCCTGCCCCT
>CAAKHB010003754.1:72696-84695 GCA_901007665.1 Aeoliscus strigatus
CCCCTCCCCCTCCACCAGCCAAAGTCGAGCCATCCAGGTCAAGAAGCGCGGCAAAGCCCCCACCACCTGCAGCAAAACCAGCACCCAAAACTGCTGCCAAAGCCCCCCCATCCAGTCGCAGCTCACGGGTAATTCCAGATGTCATGGAGGATCCCGGTGACACCCAAAAGGGTTTAACCTATGTCTGTTGTTTGTTTTGGTTTTTTTTATAGACGCCTGTCAAAGGGTCATCTGCCAAACCAACAGCTACTGGACAACGCAAGAGAATAAAAGAGCCGGAGGACAGTGATGAGGAAGAGGAGGAAGAGGAGGAGGAGGAAGTAGAAGAAGAGGACGACGACAGTGAGGACAGTGAACAGGAAGAACCCCAGACAAAGAAATCTAAGATGGCCACTGCAGCTGGAAACCGAGGGAAAGTGACGGAAAAGGCCCAACCGAAACGTGTCACTTTGGACGAGGTACACACACATAAAAGCCTCAGAGGAGCGTTGTGACTGTGTGTGGTGCATCTTGCTGTTGCTCTTTGCTGCACTGTGACGAGTGTTGTGTTGTATTTGAATGATTTGCAAGATTAAGAAGGACAGTGCAGAGACCAGGCATTCATGATAGGTGAAGTCAGTTGTAGGCAATCAGACACCCTATGCTGTTGACCTCACAGGTCAACACACACTCACAGTCTGAGAAGAAAAGAGCTAACACTCCCATACGGCAGACATCAACCTCTGTCGCCAAACCCAAGGTAGCCTCCCTCACTCCTTCATTCTGATACTTTCACGCCGGGCTGCGTCTGCTGTCACCAGTAATCAGTATACGTCCGATGGGGACCTGCTGTGCTTTCCACATGTTTATAACGACATGTTCACATTAAATGCGGTCATCGTTTGATATGAGGTTAATGTATGAAGTTATGCTCGTGTTTAAAAGCTGAAGGAGCAGAGACTGATTTTAAGTCACTTTTTTCAGAGGATGAATTGGATTGATTATGAATATATGCAAAAATCTAATTTGGAATCTGGAAATGAGCACAGTATGTCCCCTCGCGTAGTAACCTCACAAGTGGGCGAGACTTTTTTTTTTTTCATAGTGGGATTAATTCTAACAATCCTCAAATTCTGTTCTGAAAGTGCATGCAGCCGATCTCACTCTCCACTTCTTGACTAACCAGGATGACAAATATTAAGCTGGATTGATGCTTCTGCGTTGAATTAATGCTCAGCCCTACAACGTCATGAGTTCATACTTCTGCAGCGCTCATCATTGAATCCCAACACCGTTTACATCAAACTAGAGCGGCAGAAGGTGAGCGGAGCTCAATACTGCAGTAACACAAGATGGTCGTCGCTTTCCTCTCATAAATCCCCCTTAGGACGGTTGCATTGTCTTGGCAAAGACAGAAGTACCTTTCGGACAGCTGGGAAAATCATGTGAACCAAACAGTCCAATCACGGTTGTTGACCTCTTTGGAGGTCTTTGTCTGTCTCACTGCGACATCCGGTTCTCTTTCTGCAGACGTGCACATGAATCTACAGAGTACCCTACGCCATAGGTACAGGATGGATTTGACACAGAATCATAAATCCAGTGTTAGTCTTAACCTTCTTTTTAAGTGAAACATGAATGACTATGAGGGTGGTGATGATCATTTTGTTTTTCAGGCAGCTGAGAAGGCTCCACAGCAGGAGCAGGAGAGTGACACTAAAAACGCACAGAAAGGTAAGAAGCCCTCACACTTGTGTATCATGCACAGGACAAAGGAGGGCTCTGAAGGCTTCTGCTAACGTGTCTCTGTGCAGATAAGGGTCTGCTGGTTGAAGTACGTGTCAATAAGGAGTGGTACACTGGAAAAGTAATCGCCGTCGAGACAAACAAACAGAGCGTTCGCTGGAAAGTAAAGTTTGACTATGTACCAAGATCCACCCCAAAAGACAGATGGTGAGAACCCGTTCTCCTGGGACCGCTGTGTCGGCCTTCCAGTTCATCCTTTACTGAAAAATGTGTGTGCGTCTGTGCAGGGTGTTTAAGGGAAGTGACGAGGTCCGGTTAATGCGCCCGCCATCTCCAAACTCTCAGACACCCGATACCCAGCAAGAGACAGAGAAGGGACCAGCACCCATGGAGCCTGATACCACACAACCAGGAACCAGTAGAGAGGTGACCGACAGCCTGGTCACCATGTTGAGGTGAGGGGGTCACACCTGTGTTGTTGCAGTTACTTACGTTTAGCCGTGTGGCCTTTTCCAGGTAAAAAAGGAAGGTGACTTTCTGTGTTGGAGTAATAACACGTGATTCGGTCAGTCCAGTTTGTCACTGAAAAGGCAGATTTTTGCATGTGTGAAGAAATAACAGGGCAGTTCCTTCTAGAGGGACTTAATTTAAAGAGAACTTGTAGTATCATAGAAAAGTAAAAACGTCAGAGTTTGTTAATGGCTAGAAATGATTACTGACCCGTTACATGTATGTGAATGAACAGCGTGTGACGCTTTGATTACCTGCCTGACCTGAGTTTTAGTTTAGTTCAGTAAGTGTCATGACATGTCACAAGTATGTTTGATTGAAACCCACCATTTCATTGAACAGCCAAACAGTCAAATGAATTAATAATAAACCAGAGCTGAGCCGGTTCCAAACATGTGACGTTGCAGAGAGACGGCCTCTGATTGATCACTAGAGACCGTCCCTTGTTTGTTTGTCTTGTTGTTTGTCAACGTCCAACATCACCATGTTAGACATTGTACACCGCAGGCATTGTCGCTTCCTCCATCCTTTGGTCCTGCCTCAGATCACAGCGCAAATTTGAAATATGTGTTTTGATATCGATATACAGTGTGCCCAAGCACCTCTTCATAAAGTCTTTACAGCATTGCACTGCTCATGTTGTCAGGACTATGCTGCGCTACTTCTTCCCTCCTGCATTTCGGATTCCAAAGGACGACGTTAACAACATGACAGCAGAGGATCTGGTGGCCTTTCCTTTGGTGAGACACATATTATTATTTATCTGTTTTGATCATTTAGCCACAACTATAACCCAAGTGCAGAGGAGAGAGTGGTTCAACAGAGAACTAGAATAACCAGAGAAGTGCCCATTGCATGTAATATGAGCTACAACGGTCTCAGTTGTGGGATCCGATCATTCATTGTATGAGTGTACGACTGTGTTTTCATGTTATGTTTTCAGCTGATGTATTTATGTCTTGTCCATCTAGAAAGAGTATTTCCACCAGTATGAGTCAGGTCTCCAGTCGCTTTGTAACTCGTATCAGAGTAGAGCGGACGCCAGGGCCAAAGCTGTAGAGGAGAGGAGCAACGTCAATGAGCTGAAACTGAAGGAGGCAGACGAGAAGCTCCAGAAACTACGAACCAACATTGTAGCACTTCTGCAGAAAGTACAAGAGGTATCGAACATTGTCTTAATGGATCACAATTAACACATGGTATTGTAAAAGCGCTGTTGTTTGACAACAAATGTTGCTTTCTCACGTTTAGGATATTGACATAAACACAGATGACGAGCTGGACGCGTACATAGAGGACCTTCTCACCAAGGGTGATTAAAGCAGACAAAGATGGAGAGGAGAGAGAACGTACACGAGGACTGACAGCGCCGCAGAGACTAATGAGGCAACTCACGCTTCCAACTTATTGTGAATATTTGGAGATTTTCACTGCTGATCCTTCCACCTGGTAAAACAGATTGACACTTTTCTTTCGTGTTTCTGTTGGACTTTTCCGATTAGCATACAGCATGTCATCAGCACCAGCGTGCTCCTTTGTTTGGACAGGTGTTCCTGTGTCTCTGAAGTGATGGGTACTTCCCTGGCCTGTGGTCTTCTTTTTAGTCCTTTTATATACTTGCTTCTGTATGTTAATCTATGTTAGCCTCACTGACGGTTCAACATTTGTGTAGGTTTAATACTTTCATACAGTCAGCTAAGGCTCAGTGCAGTGGTTTCTCATTTTTTTGCCCCTTCATCAGACAAAACCAATGGATATGAAACTTTGGCTTCACAGGGCTGTGCCTTGCACCGCAGTCCATATGTAACCATCAAGTTTTATTTTTGTACACTATGACACATCAGTGTTGCCCATTACCTTCCTCCATCCTGGTTTGCGTGGCAACCAGGTGAATCTTTTACAGTTGGGTGGTGTTCCACACCCACTACCAGAAACTTCTTACTGGGTTTTATCAGTATGATCGTTCCCTTAGAACCCTCCTGTATTTAAGCAATGACTGTTCTGTGTTTATCTTTGAGGAAGAAAATCTGTTCAATGCAAAAGTTCAGTGTTCACAATAATTCATTATTCTGTTCCTGTTTCATTCTTTTCAAACATATTTTAACCTGTCCTGGAAGTGTTTTATTAGATGGTGCATGCTTTCAGACTTGTTCTAATAAGAACAAAGGATTCTGTATTTTTTGACAAATTACTTTACTTACAACAATAAAACTGGTTTGGTTCATTACAGGACATCTGTGGGGAAATTCACATTTACATTGGATTTAGTCAGAGAATTCTGTCAATTGAGAATTTCCTGAGGCGACTTTCCCAAGGGATTGATAATGTACCCACATTTTAGGTCTTTTTGGTTTTAATCATCATTAAATGACTGTCAAGTAATGGGATGAATTTAAATTTGTGAAGTTTAGACTTCCGATGCTGTTCACACATCTGAGTCTATGCATTCAAGTGAAGGTGCATACCTGCAAAGGCGTCTTGTCTCATCTGTTATAAACCAATTTGGTTATATACAAGTATTATACTGAGCTGGGCTCCAGTCCAGTTGGTGTGTTTCACTGTGTATGGTGTGTGGGCACAGTGAAAATATCAATGCAAACAACTTTCATTGAAGGAAGAACAGAGCACGTTCCCCCTTTCAAGACTGGCCTGTCTATACAACAAAACCACATAAAATGTAAAAATATAAATGCAATGAAATTTTAAAAATACACATATCACCTGGCAGTTATTACATCCAACCTCATTATTAGCCCTCTGCTCGTGCTAAGACCTTGATTTAGTCTAGTGTTGACACTGTACTATACACATTCACAGCACAGAGTTGCTACAGCAACAGGAGGTCAACCTATATAATAAACACTGAATTGTAGGTCATATGCGCATCTAAAACATTAACAACAAGAAAAAATAGACAATAAAACCTGCTACAAACTGATGCTGATACATGCAGATGAATTTATCTTCTAATTTCTACGGTACGAAGCCAAAAACAATGTGGTTGAGAGCACTGATGTAAACTGAAAAGTCTTTGAACATTTCTGAGATGTTTCTGCAAAACTCCATTCTCCACCTCTCATGCTGGATATCCCAGAAATATCTTCCAGCCCAAAGAGAAAAGAAAAATCCACTAGATTATATTGCAATTTCATGGAAAAGCCTTTGTAAGAAGTCTTTATTCAACAAAGGAAGTTTGTGGGCAGAGTGTTAAGAGGGGCTGGTGAAAGGTTTGATGAGACCAAGTTCCATAGCTTTGACCAGGCAGGTGCGAGCGGCATCGATCACCTCCTGCCTCTTGGGGTTGTCCTGAGCCTTCCCGATCACTGTGAGGATTTCCAGAATCTCGCTCTCGATCAGTTTCGTGGCCAACTCATTGTCATCTGAGTTGAGCATGTTGTAGACAGTCACAAGACCCCGGTGCTGGACCTTTGGGTTGGCACTGAGACACAGCCGCTGCAGGATCTCAAGCCACTGGGTGGTCTGTTGGAAAAGACGGCGATGAGGTGTGTGAGTGTTCACATCAAGTAAATGTTATGTACTGCTTTTCAAATTGGGTTTAGTTTGATATTTTGGTCTCTTACGGTTAAAAAAACCCAACTCAGATTTCATTCATGGTCATCAGTTGACAGAGGTAGATGTAGTGTAGAACGCGTGTCGTCGACACTCTTTTATAATTTACTGAGGTCAGAGTTGGGAAAGGGAACCTCTCAAATGTTTGTAAGAGCGAAAAGGACAAGTTGAATTTGGTCATAATATAGAAACTGGAAATCGAATTAGATTTTTTTTGATCGTCAGACAGGTAACCGGAATATAGGGAAAGGATTGGACTAAATTATTTTTAGCTCCAGATTGTGACCAAGTTAATCTAAGGGGCCTTTCACGTTTTAATTAAGGACATACAACAGACAATTTAAGGCAAATAGATACTGTAAATGCATTATGGAATATTTTTATATCAATAAAGTCAGCCTTTTTTTTTAAATATCTCTTCTGTGACTCTAACTTTAGAGAACTGGTAGGTACAGTAATGGATGAAGGAGGGAAGGAAACGGCTTTTGTTGCTTTTGCTTGTGTATTCTGGAAAGAGGGGACTTCTGTCATTGTTGGGCACATGCCTTCAAATCAGACTGATTTGAAACTCTAATTGTCATATTTCACCTACCACAAGGGTCAGCTTGGTGCAGAGTTTCTTCTGAACAGCAGTGAGCATGGCCAACGCGCCACCTGCAGCGATCTGCAGACTTTCATCATCCTCCCCACACAGCAGCACCAGCAGCTTCATCTTGTCATTGCCGTCTTCCAAGTAACGGTCTTGGACCTGATAGAAAACGAAAGATTTGTTTCCAATAAGCCATGCCTGCTGGGAAACCCCGTTAACAATCGTTTTGTGTCCTTCTGGGTCTTATTTAGCTCTACGTGAGTTCTCACCTCTTTACATGACACCAGGTTGCACATGCATTCGGTGGCAGCCTGTCTGATCTGCTCGTGCTCCTCAAACATGTAGTTTTCAATCTCTGGAAGAGCTTTCTCTTTCACGATCTTTGCCCTGGAAAAGAGATGGAGGCCAGCTGCAAAACCTCTGTCTCAGGATGAAACTGTCCGATTCCTCAGGAGAGTCAATTTCATACCGTAGTTTCTCACTGTAACCTGCTAAGTTGGTGAGGCCTCTCAGAGCTTCAAAATTCTGCACTCCATCTCTGTCTGTGTGAAGGAGGTTGACCAAAGGCCTCACCACCTCATACACCTGTCAGTGAGAGAGGCCTTAGTGACTGAAAGTCACATTCCTCCTCGGTCATTATCACAAGAACAGGTCCTGCCTGTGTGATGGCAGTGTGATGAAAATGGAACAAAGCGATCATTGTTTCTTACCCTCTCACCGGGGAAAGCGATTTCTGGGTTTGAAATGGCTGCTATTTTGGCAAGAGCATGGCTGGCCTTGACCTTCCCGACATCTGTCCCTTCCAGAGCCAGGGGGATCAGAGCCTGAGGGAGCATTCAAGAGTGTTGTGACGATCAGTGGAGATACTTTGATACAACGTGGTGTTGTGTGTCCAGTAAATAGGAATCCCGGTATTGGAGAATGTTCCTGAGATGACTGACTTGTAAATGTATGTCGTTCATGACTCACCTTTCCCCCACCATGGGCTACAATCGTACCACGATCTCTGGAATCATCTGCTAATGCCAAGAAGACCCTTGGAAGACAGACAACAGATTCGACAATCACATATTGAGAATGATACAGATGACGACACCACGCATGTAAATTCAACATTTTTCCCTGAGAGGTTTCTTGTGAGACAGAAGCTGGAAAACATCGGTCCATTGGTCATCATGATTCATGATTTTCTTGTTTATTACATGATCTGATGAGACATCAGAATGCCTCAGTATCCCTTTGCTGTGCAGCACTGCCTCTCCCACCTTGCCAGCATCTCCTTGGTCTGGTCAGTGAGGATGGAGCTGTCTGCTTTGACCATGACAGCCAGAGCAGATATGACACCTGCTTTCAGCAGCCTCTTCACTCTCTTCTCAATAAAGTCCTTCTTGTCCTGAGGAGATGAAAGGTAAGACGCATACGGGAAACTTTGTGAAAATGCGTTATGTAATATACTGCTCTGTCTATTTCAAATAGGATGGCGGCCTACTGCTGCTGTCAGACCCGTTCTTTACCTTGGGGTGCTGCTCAGGCACATGTTGCTTTGAAAACTTGGCTAGTTGAACCAACTCAGGGATGATTTCTTTCTTTTCATAGGAGTTGGTGCAGTTTACCAGAGTGCAGGCTACCGCATATATAATGGTCTTATCCTTTGACTAAAAAGACAAAGAAACACAGAAGGTTGTATCTAATGTCCAGCATATGTGCGACAGATGTGTTGAGATTATATTTCCTGTCCCATTGTCTGTTGTTTACCAACCTTGGACAGTTCAAACATGGCTTTCAGTGCCAGCTCATCCTCCACAAAGTCGTCTTTCACATCAGCGTCATTCGTGAGATAAGCGAGGCCCTCGATTGCCCATTTCCTTGTCTTGGCATCAATCTGGGGATTGCAGAGCCACCTAAAGGGAGAAAAAACATAACAGTGACAGATGTGATAGAAATGACAAGGATCTTCATATTGGACACTGACGTGAAAGATGCTCGTGCTGTGACACTGATAAGAAGCGTGTTCATACTTACTTCCTACACTGCTTGGCCAACTTCTCAGTGGAACCCTCAGCAAACTGTCTTAAACTATAGTCATCACCTCCAGCTGAGCCCAGCTTGCAGAGACCCTGCAGAGGACATGGGACGCAAAATCTAGTTGCCATGTTGACTAAAATTCCACACAAGCAAAGAAATAATGGACATTGACCGGTAGTGTAGTGTTATGCTAGCTGCGACGTTTGTATATGTTGATCTTTGGTGTGTCGGCTGAGACTGTCGTTTGCAGATGAGAGCTCTTCTCTTTCATTCGTTTTTGTCACACTCACCACCAGTGAACGTATTTTAATCTTCTCGTTTTTGGTTTTCTTGTAGATGTCCTTCAGCAGTGACACGCCATTAGTAATTATGAAGCTGGCGCGGCTCATCTTGGTGGAGGAGTGGATCAGAGCCTCCACAGCCACCATCTGGTCCACCTCACGTTCGGAGGCACACAGCGCCACCATCATCTCCATGATACCTTGGTGCCCTACCAGGGCGTTACCAACGTCGAATGGACCCTGCAGCAACCCTGAGATGGTGTTGATAGCGTGAATAGTTTTGTCCATGTTATTGGGGTCAATTTTGGATCTGCAGAAAGGGACAAGGAGCACAAACAAACGATTTGTAACGGAGGAACTTTGGCTGTCATCATCCCCATCAGACATACTAGAGGCTTAGTTATCTGTGTTGTCTTTTTTGGAAAACTGCAAAACTGGTTTTTGTGGACATACTTGATATATTCATCACAAATGTCCCTGAAGTTGTTTCTCTCTGGGTCACACTTAAGGTCGTCGTACAGTCTGTTGAGGAGCACGCTGGCAATCAGCTGCGTGTTGTCTGTCAGAGGCAACTGATCTGGCAACTCAGGAACTTGACCACACACCTTGAGGATCTTCTTCAGACCTGGAGACCAAACACAAACATGTTGCAATCTCTGCTGAACCAGGTACCACCAGGTACCAGTTTGTAAATGGTCAGCTCACCATGGTCGATAGTGAAGAGGGCCCGGGAGTTGTCTTGCTCTTTCTTTCCTCTGCGAGGTACGTTCTTGCTCAAGAGATTGAGTGCCTGGTCTCTGCCATGGCCAGACACCTTTTTACTTCCAACCATCTCCAGAAGAGAGAGAAGAATGGTCTTTAGGTCTTTGGATGCATCTGCAGAGGAACAAATGTCAGTTAGTAACCCTTCAAAGTCAACGCTGGAAACAACATGATGACTGCTGAACTTTTCTTGTAGTCTAGATGAAGAAGATGATGCTTTCTCACCCAAAACAAGGGCTTCTTCTTTCCCGTATTCTCTCTTATCCCCACCGGTGAGGGAGTCATTAATGCACTGAAAGAGGTTGCACGTTGCCAAGGCGATCTCCTCATTGTCAACAGCCATAACGCTGCACAGCTTATCAATGCCCACCATGTGAATAATGGCCATTGCCTGTTTGGGGGGAGCGGAGATGTTGTGAGATGAATGTTAATAATATGACGTGTATTTCTCAACTCATGTTTTTAGGTAGATGTTCACAGTTTCCTTGTTTTTGTAAAGAGCCACAACGTCTTTGTCTGGACATCCATGTACTTTTTGATTTTGCCTTTTTCAGGACTCTTTACCTCTGAAATAAAGACAAACTCACCCGCGCTTTGTGTCCCGTGCACATTCCGGACAAAGTACGAACAGAAGCCAGGACCATCTCCGGTTTGCCCGTCTCCAACATGTTGAGTAGTAGAGGAACTCCATTGTTCTGGAAGATCCTCTCTGCTCCAGCATCTTCTCTGGACAGCACAATCAGGTTGTTGGCAGCCTATAGACGCCAGAAATAGCATCATAGATGTAAAACCTGAGAGGGTCTATATGTATTGTAAGAAATAAAAGTTTTTGTCACACATGAAAACAAATACCAACTTTTTCTTTCTTGTCCTTTTCCATTTCTTCATCGAGAAGAATTTCAAACATGTTCTGTACCCTTGAGTCTGTGGAGAATGTTGTTTTGAGCTGTGAAGAAAAAAAACACAGCATTGATCATATACTTTCATGGATGTAATGGAATATGTTATACATGTCATTCTATTCACAACAGAAGTAAACACACTGACTGAACACGGGTCTGGGCTTCTGGAGGGGGGTTGTGTTGTTGAGCGCTCACCTTGGCCTGGATGTCGGCTCTCAGCCTGCGAAGAGTCTCCAGGAAGGTCTTATTCTTTGGTTCAATGGTGGCACATCTCTGTATATCCCTCAAAGCCATGTCCAGTTTTCCAAGCTTCTCCAGAGCTTGGCAGCGCCTGAATAACGCTTTAATATCCGCTGCATCAACATCAATTGCTGTAAAAGAAGAAGAGTCTGAATTAGTTTGAGTTAATGTGTCTTCATGTGTCATTTACGTTTAACATGAATTTGTCCATACCTTTGGATGCATCAGATGCTGCGCTGGTGTAATTTTCCTGTAACAGCAAATAAAAATCAGTATCAAAGTCTTAATACAAAAATGACAAGGACAAATTAATAATATTTTGTTGTTTTGTTTTGTACCAGCGTACCACGCTGCTCACCTTTTTTAGATAGCATGCAGATCTGTTTCTGTGAATCACAGCCAACACTTTCTTGTCCTTGCACACTTTTAGGGCATTTGTGTAGGAATCAATGGCCTTGTCAATGTCTCCCGCCTGGAAGTGTTTGTTTCCTTCGTCTTTTAACTGGATTGGGTCTCCCATCTAGTAGACAATTAGGGATGTAAAAAATATGGCATTAAGTCACATTCACTCCATCACAGCACTATGGACAGAAAAAAACAGCCAAAGTAAACATAAATGACATTGTTTAAATTATAAGGCCGCAAAAACATCATGTAAAAGCCAAATACAAACTTCTAAAACTAAATGCAAGCTTTCTAAAAACATTTTAGAATTTTACATTGATTCTCATCAAATTTATTACAGATTACCTGACTCTTCCAAAAGAAAAGCAGTCGTAGTCTGACAGTACACTGTTACGTCTGCCATTATAGTATGACTGAATACGACCGCAGGAGTAGAAATGTCCTTGTTCTCACCATTATTTCAAATCAGTGTCCTGGTAGCTGGGCTCCTCAGAAGCAGATGGCCCTGCACATGTTATCTCTAACTTTAAATGGCCTCCCCTCAGACCTTATTTGGGCACGGTCTCGTACCCAGTCAAGTGGTGCAGCAAATAACTCTTTCTTAATGGACAGACACCCTTTTCTTGTACACCAACAAACCCAGCGTATCCAACCGTCTACATATATGAATAACAAAAGACAAGTTGTCAGTCAGAGCAGGACCGTACCTTTAGGATTTGTCTGTTTTTCCTCTTGCTTGGATAGTCTGGACCTTCAGCCTGGTCAGTCTGCTTCGAACTGCCTCTGTAACCTTCTCCCTATCAGTTCTCTCTATATTTATAGTGGCTCTCAGTGGGGCGGGACATGAACGCTATTGGCCATTGACATGACGGCTGGGCGTTCAGCCCGAGGACACACAACTCCCCCAAAAACTATTTCTCAAAGATCATATTGAACCGTGATTACTTCAGTTGCAGAAAACATTTCTTCACTATTCAAATATCATCGAAG
>CAAKHB010003754.1:84874-96131 GCA_901007665.1 Aeoliscus strigatus
GGGTTTGAATGTGTGTGTGTGTGTGAGTGTGTGTGGGGGGGGGGGGGTTACAGCTGTCAGACCAGAGTAACCTGGTACATTCTAGAAAGAGAATGATCTCGAGCCTCTACGGCCAGGGGTGGGGGGCTGGGTGGGGGTACTGTAAGAGTTAAGAGGCTCGATGTTGATGTGAGAAAGTTTGTGTGTCTTATCGGTCCAGTGAGTGAAACATACACATGATGATAAATGTTGCTGAATGCACAGATTAGGATACAGTAGAACAGAAATGAAGAAGAATACACTTCTGTCAGCCGGGCATCCCAGTTGACAGAACCAGTAGTTGCACTTTGTCACAGATCAGACAATTATTATTGTAATTTTTCTTTATGTCACGTATGTCTGCGACAAATTATACAAATCACATATTTCGTTTTATTCTACAAATTTCCAAATGCTTATCAAACACCCGTTTAATTGAATCAGCAAGTCCATATTTGTCTCATAACTCACTGTGATTTCAACAAAACACACTTTTGTTACACTGAAATAAAATCAAGTCAATTGAAGGATGTTGCTTCTCAGACTACCATTGTAGTTGTATGGGTTTACATAAACCTGTCATACATATGTCTGTATACAGACATGTTGAGGAAGGAACAACTGTAATTCAAGGTGATCCTATCCATGATTACAATAACAACAATACATATGCTTTATCACTACAAATAATAATTTTAATAATAATATTTATGAATGAATGAACGGCTATAGATTAAAAGATGCTGCTGCTGTAGGGTTGTAGGGTGTTTTTGTGGTTGAAGGTGGATTTGTGTGGTTCATCAGTTCATCAGTCTGAAGTCTGTTACAATCAGATATTTACAATGTTGGGACCGTGCTTGTTTGTTTATGTTGTTTTCTGTACTGACAGCTCTCTCCCTCCTCTGCAGTAGCCTGCCTATGTGTGAGATGAGCTGCAGATGTGTGGGAGAGCCCTCAATCCACCACGTGACATGGTTGCTGCTTTCTGATTGGCTGGCCGCTCAGTTTTAAACTCCAGCTGATGCCTGCCTTCCCTCTCTCATTCTACCCCTTCTCAGCTTGACAGCAGCCTGTGTGTAATGTATTCTGTGTGTTGAGGTAGCCTTTTTCAGTGATCCACAGCAGCTTTAATCTTTTTTCAATCTTTTGCAAACCTGTGACTTTGATAAAAAAAAACTATCCCTTTGTAAACACTGTAAATCTTGCTCAGTCTCGTAGTAGCAGTAGCAGTCTACAGTATGTTTTTGTTCATGCCATTTTGTCCTGTTTGTCTTCGTTAGGAGTTAGTTTAATTTGATTCTTTTGTTTCCATCTTTATTTTTGGACAGGTAAGCTAGGACTGATTTAGTTGATTTGTCTGTTCTTTTGGGCATTGGTCCTCTCTGAAGTCTAGGGGGTGGGGGGTGGAAATAAAACTGCTACTTTAAACTTTGACATTGAAATTGACTGACCCTCTTGGGAGTGGGAAGAGCGGGGGCATTTTTTTGGCCTAGGTCATAACATGCATCTCACCGTCCTGGTACAGAGAAAGTCCACCCACCACCACCCTTTTACTTCAACAGTTAAAGATGTTTGTGCCACCTCTGAATGCTGACTTGATATCATCAGACATGCAGTGTGCTGCACCACCTGAACAATGATCAGTTTTTATTTTTTTATGGTGCTTCATTTGTCATACTACAAATGCAAGAGTAAATTAAAACATTGTATATGTAAATTGTTTTTTACTCTGTCCGTAAGCTCACTAAAATCAAGACAAGCTAAGTGTCTTTTAGCCTCATTAAATAGCTTGCACCTCTTTATCCAGAATTGGAACATATTAACACCAGCCATAAAGTTGCATATTTGAATACATACAATACTTCTTCTTCTTCTTCTTCTCCTTTCGGCTCTGTCCCTCTTCAGGGGTTGCCACAGCGAATCATTGATTTCCATCTTTCCCTGTTCTCTGTATCCTCTACTCTGACTCCAACTACCTCCATGTCCTCCCTCACTGCATCTATAAACCTCCTCTTTGGTCTTCCTCTCTGTCTCCTACCTGGCAACTCCATCTCCAACACTGTCCCTCCTCTGCACATGTCCAAACCATCTCAATCTAGCCTCTCTAGCTTTTTCTCCTAACCTTCCTGTCTGAGTTGTCCCTCTGATGACCTCATTCCTAATCCTGTCCATCCTGGTCACTCCTAAAGAGAATCTCAGCATCTTTAACTCTGCCACCTCCAGCTCTGCCTCCTGTCTTCTGCCTATCCCTAGTGTCTCTAAACCATACATCATAGCTGGTCTAACCACAGTCCTGTAAACCTTTCCCTTCACCTTAGCTGAGACTCTTCTATCACAAATCACTCCTGACACTTTTCTCCAGCTTGAATACATACATACAATACAATACATTGAATGCATATTTGAACGTTCACCCTAATTTTATTTTGAAAATGCCAGACTTACGGAAATGACGTTGCTATTCTCGGTTGCTACGTAATGCTAGCTCATCAACGGCCAAATACTGCCAAACGGCAAAGAAACTGCTTTGGTGCTTTTATCCCTGCTAATAGTGTCTGTTTGATCCTTTTGCTGTTAACTGTTCTGGTAATGTAGAATGGCTTCGGCTTTTGGGAAGCTTGTCGTCGGCACGTATGTAGAAATAAAGCGCAGTGATGGTAAGTTTCATCCCAGCTATTCTTTTTTTCGCCGCACTGTGTGGCGTTAAGTTGTTTGGGGATCTTTGTTGCTGCGGTACTGTTGAATACAGCAACCGTTGTTCCTGTCCGCAGAGCGCAACGTGAACGTTAGCTGCGTGGTAACGTCGATATTAGCTGTCCGGGTGGAGGACGTAAACCTGACTATAGGCTGTGAATGAGCCGTTATGACAGTTTAATTCGCTGCAAGTCATATTTTGCCAGTTTTAATTCATCACGTGTGATGAAACTGCAACTGCTTCGAGCGAAGTCTTATTTGATACACCACCACCAATGAAATGATATCATTTATCATGACCTACAACATTTAGGCAGCGATGTGAAGAATATTTAATTTAGTGTGAAGCTAGCTGAATTGCTAAGCGAGCTAGCGTTGTGATTGAGTGCAGCATTAGCTTACTGGCTAATGCTAATTTGACCGGCTTTATTAACGTACAGCTTAAACATTGAACTAAGGCTTAAACGACAGAAAAGTTATCATGTTTACTACTTGGGAATGGGTTCATTTGCTTTTGGCTATACATTTTCAGTGATATCAATCCAAAGATGTTTATGAGCGAACTCACCCTGATGAACACGTCCCCAATCAAAGGCTGCAAATTTGACATGCTAATGTGGTTCGTCAATAGAATGTTTCCATCGATAACGTGAATTCTTTATTAAGGGAAATCTTTTGTAATCAAGAGACCCTAATTAATCGATTTCATGATATGGAGACGACCATTCATGGATGAACCGCCAGTCAGTTCCCACTCCCCCACTGATTTCATGGTCAGCACAGAAGCGGACTCATAGACAGGGCGAGGCCGCTTGTTCTATGACTTTCCTGGGTGTGGATGTCAGCTTCATTCTGGCTGTACTCAGTAGATCTAGAGCATTTCTTCAGGTCCAGGCCGACACACATGACTGAAAGGTTTGTGTCATCCCTGCTTGCCCTTCCAGGATTAGGCCACACCTAGTTTTGGATGAACAAATAAAGAAACATGCTATTTTAAACAATGCTGAGCCTTAAGTTAACTGTACAAAGCTAGTGTCTGTTTTACAGTTTTTATTGCTGGTTGTTGACATTGTCCCCAGCTCCATTCTGAGTACATGTAATCACAGTCCTCAGTACCTACAGACCAGGTTTGAAACGGGGAAGACCCAGAGAGGAAAGTGGTTCTGTCTGTCTATTTTTCTGCTGGTTTGGAAACAAGAGCAGGGATTGCCATCTCTCCAGGGGGTGGTGGTGACAGGGCTGGTTCAGATTCAAGCCAGATTCAGGCCATTAGCCACCACCCCATCTGTTGCAGCCAGCTTCCTTAATTTTGCCAGGACTCTCCCTTGTTTCCTTTGCTTTTTTGTCCACTTCACAGGCCTCCCTGGTGATAGCCAGGCTAAATAATGTAGACAGAATACTCTCACAGATATGACAGGACTTAGCTGTAGATCATTATTCAGTTTATAATTCTCAGCTGTGTTTAAACAACCAATTCCCTGTTAATCTTGTAAATAAAATATGTTGTGAGGAATTCATTTATACATGGAATATTGTAATGTCTTGTAATCAATAACATCACCTACCAGTTCAGAGATTTTGAGTTACATTTTTTTCCAGTCACATTTTTATTTATTGTCCTCAGTGAAACTGATGCTTTAAAGGCTTTGTTTGTTCCTCGAGCTTAGCAGCTTGATGCACCCCCCTTTAAGCCCCTTCAGTCACTGGAAAGTGGTAGCATACCCATTCAGCCAGGTTTGAGCATAAAAGTAGGACACAGTGGACAGTGCCTTTTGGTATTACTCAATAGATTGCTGTAAGACAATCCAGTATGTGATTTGTAGGTAGGGTTGATATATTATGGTACTCAACTACTCTCTGGAGGGTAATTACATGTTTTTCACATCCAAGAAGAGTGCCAAGCCACTCAGCAGTGTGTCTTGGTCTAGTAGGATAAAGTGTATTCCACTCTGTGCTTTCTGGCATGGACACATGAACCCAGCTTAAAGTTTTGCACAGCTATAAGTATTAACTTGTTGGATTCGTGTTGGCAGGGAAGCATAAAGGACTATTCAAACTGTTGATCCAATGTGTTGCACAGAGATGCGTGGTTTATGTGATTCAGGGCTGTGATGGTGTGGAGCTTGTGTTTCTTCCTTTACAAGTCAAGCCACGACTGGTTCGACTGCATACCAGTTGTTCTGTACGTTGAGTCTGAATAATCATTTTAATGTTAGGTATGTTTGTCTGACTTTTTAGTGTTAATAACAGAGACCAGGAGCTGACAACATTCAGTAATGTTGCCACTGTGTGCGGACTGATACTTAAATGTCTTGCGCGTCAGCAGGGATAGGATGGAGGGCAGTCCATGGAAGTCCTGATCAAATATAACTCCGAGGTTCTTTAGTGTGGTGCTGGAAGCCAAAGAAACGCCATCTAAGGAAATTATATGGTTTGTGTGAGGACCTCAGGTGTTAGGGGCTGACTACAATTACCTCAGTTTGATCTCTGTTCTCAAGTGCTGTGCAGGAAGCTGTGCTGCTGTTCAGCCATTGATGAGATAATAGCATTGATGGAGATCTGGGCCCTCTGAGCTAGTTGTCCATTTACATAAGTGCACTCAAACATGACAGACACACATGTGACATGAATGATTCAGTCTAAGCATGATAAAATGAAAGGGCACTTTTCATTAGTATTTATCATAAGATGGAAAGTGAAAGGTGTGAAGTGAAGAAAGACATGACTTACAGAGCAGTCATTTCAACAAAACTGGTTAGCATGGTTACCTCACTGCGAGAAGGTCCCTGGTTCGATTCCTGGGCTCTTAAGATTCCGCACCTAAAGGCAATTTAGATTTAATGAATGTGGTTGCTTGCGATGAGCTGGCAATTAAGATGGGCTCCAGCACGAGAGGATGATGATGAAGAATCATTAAAACAAGATTACATGATATGAATTCAGAGATATCTTCATTCTCTTCTCCCCAATTCATTTGGGAACACAGACACCATCAGAGACCGCCTACATTTTTAGTTCCCATGTTTTGAGGTCACTGTTGCTGTCATATGCATTGTCCATGAATATTAGCAAAACACCTTGGAGACTTTGAACAGCTGGACTAAAGAGTGTATTCTTCAACCAATGTCAATACACCAAATTATGAATTGACTTTCAGAAGGATCGTGCAGGCTTTTGTGTACTGAAGCTGTTCTTGCGTTTCGTTTGACATAAATCAGGACCAATTTCTAATGCGAAGTTTCTGCGAAGCAGACATTGTATTGTTCCATGAAGATATATATGGATGCCGTCTATGCTGCAGTATGTCAATGTGTAATATTGTCAAAGCATTCTAATATGACAGGAGAGGGGGTCAATGCACAGTGGCCATCAATAAGGAATGCCTGAGATCAATAATCAACATACATGCGGGAAGTTTACCTAAATATTTTTTTCTCAGGTGCAATTGATATGGTTTGGTATGATGATACGGGATATTGGTACAAATGTTTTTCTTCCAAGTCCACCTTTAAGACACATGATTGTGTTTTGTGCATGTTGTATGGTAGTTCAGTAAAATGTTCAGCAGCAGTGAACACTAAAAGCATCTTTGCCGGCTACTTCTCCATTTGTCTCTGAATAATGAATACAGGAACACACTGAACTGCGCTGGGAATTTACAGCATACAGGCTGGCTCAAACAGACAGAGATGGGAGGGCTGAGCAGACTCTTTACAGCTGGTATTATTACACTGCAGAGAGGTGGAGAGACTCAGTACATGCTGCAGCAGCAGCTGCTGCGCTTGTCTCAGTGGTTTTTACTTCTGACGGGTGATTATTCAGCCTTATAGTCAGTTTGCTATGATTAGTCGAAGGCTTGGTCTGTAATTTACATCTACACAATCAAATTTCATGTGATACTTGTCAAACACTGAGTCAGTTTGAAAATCTATTTTTTAATGTGACCATACAGTGATATCATGTACAGAATTTGAGGATGCTGCTACAAGGTCATATGATGCAAGCAGTGACTGGTAATTTTGTCTGTCACTAAAGCCGTTTTGGATTTGTGTCTGTATGTTTGATGTTTATTGCTCTCTTTGACAGGACGTATACACCAGGCGATGGTGACCTCACTGAATGGGGACAATGAGAGTGTCACAGTGGAGTGGATAGAAAATGGAGATACAAAAGGGAAAGAGGTAAATCCCATGTACACAGTTGTGCTCATAAGTTCACATTCCCAGGTAGAATTTGTGATTTTTTTTTTTTGGTTTGTTTTTGTTTTGAGACATTTTTCAGTGAAAATGAAAGATACAAAAACATTTATTTCACCCATGGTCAGTGATTGGGTGAAGCCGTTTATTATCAAACAATTGTGTTTGTTCTTTTTAAATCATGACATCCCTGATCAAAAGTTTACATACCATAGTTTTTTATACTGTGTACACTGTTGTCCCCTTTGTCGTCAATGACAGCTTGAAGTTGATGCTTGAAGCCCATTCTTCTTGGCAAGAAGCTTCCAGTTCCAATAAACTGTTGCAATTTTGCCCAAGTTCCCTGTGTCTTTGTAACACACACATCCCCAAAACATAAGTGATCCACCTGTTTCTCACAGTAGGAATGGTGTACCTTTCATCATATGCACTCAATTTTCTTCAGGTGCCTCCTTATTGTGCTTCTTAAACAGCAACTCCACTTTCAGTCAGCTAAAGTTATTTGTGGGTTTTTATTAGCATCCCAAACAAATTTTCTTGCAGCTGTAGCTGACATTTTACCTGGTCTACCTGACCTTGGTTTCAATAGAACACATAACTTTCCACTTCTTAATTAAAGTTTCAACACTGCTGATTGGCATTCTCAGTTCCTCAGATATGTTTTTGTATCATTTTCCTGTGTTTCACAATTCAACTACATTCTCCTGCCGATCCTTCACTTACCTTTGCTTACTTATAGTGAATGAAACATGCAGGGTTCTGTCAGGTCCAGAAACTCACTGGGCTCCTTTTTATACACACACATTGAGTATAACTAAAGAGATCACATGTGAGGATGGTTACTTGCGTGTGTATAATATCCAAGCTTAAATCTCCAGGGTATGTAAAGGATGGATCAGGGTCCTTCAGATGGTTTCTGTTTCCATTATGATTTAAAAAGAGCAAACAGTTGTTTAATAAATGGCTTCACCCAACCACTAATTATGAGTGGAAAAATCACAAATTCTGCCAGGGTATGTTGACTTATGAGTACAACTATATTCTTCTTCTTCCTCTTATTATTCTCTGTTGCTGTCCAACGCTCTCTACACAGTATGTGATTTTATTTTCCAAACAAAATAATGAATGCATCCAAAATGATTGCACAAACAGCATTTACTAGTTTGAGTTCAGAGAGCATCTCACTGCAGTACTCGACTCAACAGAAACAGTAGCATGAGACTATTGGGAACATAAAGTCATCATTTACATGTCAAGTCTGGATAAATTGGACAAAGGACAATCAATTTTAAGGTTGAAATCTGTTTATCTTTCATCCTCACAAACTCTGAGTCACCTTTCACCCTCTCTGGCTTTCTGGTGAAATGCTTTTAGCAGTTCTAACATTACATTGCATATGGCTAATTCATTTCTACATTCAACTTAGTTTATGTTGTTGTCATGTCATGTATAAGATTGCACAGACAGCAAAATCAACTCTTGACTTCTCCTTCACTGGGAATTAAGCCTGTTAGGCCGCTCTCTTAATGTCATGATTCCAACATAATTAACTGTGACAAAAAGTGGCAGTGGCATGTTCCCCAGCTTAAAAGATACTTAGCTCCTTACGATTATCAACCATTTACGGTTACCACCACTTGTAGCTCAACATGATCTCAAAACATTTGTTCATATTAGCTTTGCCCTATTGTCTAGACCTTTGTGTTGTACTTGAAATCTTCAGATTCTGATACCAGAGGTTGTCCAGGACTGAGTGTAAGTATTTTATAATGTATGCTTTTGTTTAAGAGTTAGGGGGTTTGAATTATTAAGTTCCAACCGTTTCTTTTGTCAACATATCTGTAGCAGATGACTTTAGCAAAACTATAATCTGATAATAATCTCTGTTTCTGTACAGATTGATTTGGAGAGTATATTTGCACTTAATGCACATGTGGCTCCAGATGAGGAGATTGCCCCAAGTCCAGAGACTCCACCTCCATCGACACCCACAGGGGTGAAGGTCAGCAAAATTGTTAAGGTGAGTACTTGCCTATTCTATCATTTTGACACAATGTTGGTGCACATACACAGGTCATGAACATCTAATTTCTGTGGGACTAAGCTGAAATGAATCGGTCATGTCTCTTTATATCTGTGGGTCTGTGTGAGTTCTTTTGTCAGAGACTCTTTGTTTGGTAAGTTTAAAATACAACACATTTATTTTAAGGTTTCTACTAGTATCCTATCCAGTATGACGTCAGATTAGTAAATAGGGAATATATTCCAGCTGTATAGTAAATGGATTTTGTGTACATTTGCACCAATTGCACAGTAAGTTTCTGTCCATGCAACATGAGCACAATGCATTGCATTTCTGCATTGTCTGCACAAAAGGGAACTGAAAAGCAGATTTGTCGCTTTAGGGCCTGTTTATTCAGGTTTGTTTCTATGTTTATGGCAGAATGTTTGGTCGTGACATGCACTTAGACATGCTTAAAAGGTTATTTCTCTATGTTCTCAATTTGAATTATAATCCTTTTTCAAATAAACGTTTCTTAAAAGAGATTATACACAAACAATCAGTTTCATCAGTTCAGTTAGTTATTTGCTCCATGTGTCTGTGGTTTACTGGAGCTTATTTTAGACCCTGGATCCTCCGACGTAACCAGCTAATTGGTCTGTTAAGAAGACTGTATTGGTCGTCGGTCAGAGGATTAATAGTGTTTTATACATGACACAATACTGCATTTGTCTGAACCTGTAAATAACACCTGGGGGGTGGAAATTGTATTTTTGAAGAGAGATGACCCATAAATGTTAAAGCCAGTCACATTGATTTACAGCTTGTTGTTTAATCACTGTCCAGAAGTCGGATTAAGCTTCAGAGTTCAGAGTCTTAACTTGCACCTCAAATAGGATGCTGTGCTTTTGAACGTTCTTTTTACAATTCTGCATGATTAGAGACACACACACACACACACACACACACATACACACTTTGGTATATTTGTCAGAATCAGTATGAGATATTGGGGTCTTGTGTGTTTTATATCAATCCGATAACAGTTATATCACTCAAATAATCCTAATAATTTAAAAAAGTCTTCACTCCTAGCGCAGAAGGCTCCATTCTTTATTTGAATGTTGAAGTTCCAGACTTGTACGAGTTAAAAGCAAGCAAGAACTCTCCTCTGTTCGTTTGTTTCACTTCTTCAAAACTCCTGACGTGCAAGGATTTGGGAGAAGGTGATTAGCTTTGTGAGCGCGACTGACAGTCTAAAACTTTTGTGCTCTGACATCAGAGGTCTGTCTTTGACCCACACAGGCTAGGTCACATGTATGACTTGATGTGGACTAAAAGCGTCTTTGTTACTCTCAGGATGTGACTCAGGAGTACAAGTTTAAACCCAATTAATGCTTCTGCATAAAACCAACAGCGTCAGTGTTTTCTTTGTTTACGTCAAGTGATAGAAAGTGAGCAGCTGTTGTTACCGCAACAACTCCAGCAAAATTGGCTTGATTTTCTGCTGACTTTTTGGTTGGTTCTATTTTCTTAGCGAACACAGAAGTCCTGTTCTGAGAGCTAGAAAAATCACGTGACACAACCCGTCTAATCACAGTTGTTGCTCTCTGCGGAAGTCCGCATAGCTGTGACGTATAGTTCCGTTTCTGAAGAGGTGGCGTCAAGGTACGCTGTGGTGCTGTGAGTGCGGTGGCCACCCCCAACCAAAGATACGTGTACTTGGGAACTGGGGAGCAATGGCAGTAACTGTTTGTCCATTTCACAGAATGCTGTGTTATGCATCAGATACAAAAGGCCCAAAGTCTTGGTCCGTTTCTTTTTGAACGTGAACTGTGTCACTACACCTGTGCTGGCAAGATCATTGCAAACATTAGCTAACAAAGGAGTCCTCTGTAATAAGTACCAATCTTATTCACATGCATCTTCTATTTATGTATCTCTACATAGCTGTGGCAGAGGCTAAGGAAAACAGAGGAGCTCGGAAAGTAGATAGAACTGAATAATGTTTCTGTCTCGAGTCTCAAGTCACCCATGACTAGAAGCAGCAAAGTTGGATGCCTCAGTCCACATTTTATTTCTCATTGCAGAACCGTCGGACGATAGCACCTGTAAAGAATAACACTCCATCCAGGGATAATAGAGGTTTGTCACAGACAATACTTATGTCATTCAGCAAATGTCCACACATAATATTTTATTTGTCATTCATCCTTTTTATTTTGTCTTTTGTCTGATGGATTCCTTTACTACATATCGACCATGTGGTGATCTCATATTGGGGTCGTCAACTACATTTTCCAAAGGGACAGAATTTTCCTTGGCAGATACTGTGGGGGCATACTTT
>CAAKHB010003756.1:7373-25393 GCA_901007665.1 Aeoliscus strigatus
GAAGGACCATCAGCTCTACAACAATATCATCATCACTTCCTCCAGAAATCTGAGTTCTTAGTTCTATCTTCTTGTTGTATATAATCTTGTATTTACTGTTGTGTTCACTGTTACAACTCTGTAAATGTCTTCACAGTAGGAAGAAAGACATATTTTATTTTAATTCCCGGGGGATTACAGCTCACTGCTGTCCAGGACAGCTGCAAACCTTGTGAATTAAAGCACCAAAGACACTATTTTGGGACACTGGAAAGCAGGTTTTGTGAAAACCCTGAGTTTGTTCATCCTGAAATGAGTTTTCAGTTTCATTTTCATGTTAATCTGACATCTTTAAAGTCTAATACGTTTGTAGTTAATCAGAAACCCTGAAATTAGGGAAATTCTGGCTTCCTGGAACAGACCTGGAACTCAGTCGGCACAAACAACAGCAGCTCAGAGTAGCTTGTGGTCGGTTAGCAGCAGTTACAGCCTCAGTTACAGCCTTACAGTTCTCATGTGGAGAACTTCAGGGGTAATTGGATTTCAGACGACGCAGACAGCATGGAGTTTATTGTCTGGAAGAAACAGTCATTTCTTGAATAAATACGGGTGAACGACAGCGTTAGTTTAGTTCGGTCACCCCCATAAACCTCAAAATTGCCACGCCGTCTCCTCCGGTCACAAGTTAGACTGTGGAGGATGGCGTTGGACTGCAGATCTCAAAGAAAAAAAAAACACACGCTGGCAGCTTCAGACTCAGCAGTAGCAGCGGTGAAGTTTCTTCACCCACTTACAGACAACAGAGCTCCTGCCACAGCGCATCGACCGGGGAAACCTGCTGACAACTCTTGAGTCACTTGTGTCAGCGTTGCGATCGTCTGCACATATCTGACCTTCAAGTTGAATATAAAAGACGCACGTCCGTTCTCCGAGCGTCACGTAGAAGAGGAGGACGGAAAAAGAAACAAGAAAGAGGAACTGTCGAGGTTTCCCTTGAAAGGGATACGTCTTTGAAGACACCGGGGGAATGAAGAGAAAAGTCACCGAGCTGCAAAGTCAACAACTTAAGACAGAAAACAGAGTCAAGAGGATGTCGCCCAATGAGAGAGAGCGTCAGGAGCAAAGCCCCCAAGACACCGGTCTGTTTCATTCACAGGAGCACAGAGCATCCGCTGATGGGACGCGACCGTCTGTCCGGAGCCTTTAAACTCCGTCCAGTCTGACTGTGAAGAGTCTGGCTCTGGAAACCGCGTCCACCGTCGTGTCGGTTGTTTTTGTGAGGTTAAATCAAACCCGAGTCGCTTCATCTGGTGTGAACGCTGTCATCAAATAATGTCAGCAAATAATCCGGACCGAGGTGGTCTGGATCACATCAGAGATCAGAGAAACTGAAACAGAAACAGAAGTCGATGGATCACACTGACACTGACAAACGGTGGGGGCGGCTGTTCATCAGAGACTTTGGATAGATCCATCGTACCAGCACTTGACTGTCAAAGGGGTTTATTTGAACTAGGAGGGCAACAAGGTCTGTGTGTCACTGAGGGGTGTTTTATTTTCTGTCGACCGATGGGCGGGACTCCATCACGTAGGGTGACATGACACATTTGAATGTTCTTCTGTTTTTTCCCTGTGTGAATAGAAACCAAACCAGGGGAAAGTGATCCACTGCTGCAAACGCGTCACGTGATTCGCACCAGAGCAGATGAACCTTCACCCTGGGCTATCAGAACCTCTTCATCCTGACCAGCTTCAGAACCAACCCTTGTCACACGGACAGCCCCAACGCTTTCGTGTCCACAGGTGCTGAAGCGCTGAAATTCACCAACGCAGCCAAAGAAATCTGTCGTTTCATTTGAACTCTTGGTGGCTCCCCACTTTCAGCCAAACACTCAGAGAGAAGACGTCGGTGAGTGTGTGCCAGAGGTGTTTGCTCTACGCCATCCACGCCTCGGTCACACAGAGGGAGGTTTAACTCAGGCTGAGTGACGAAATCCCCTCCAAGGATCCAACCGTGTATCGCTCAGACAAACTCCTGCTGTGTGCGGCGGGGGACGTCTCTTTACCCACAGTTACAAAACACAACTGTGGTTCCTGAAATTCAAACCCACAGACCATCACAGACACTCAGGCTGAGCTACGACCTGACGAGCACAGAACTCCCTTTGTGTCTCCACTCCTGGTGCATTCCAAAGGTTGATGGAGAACTTGAACGTTGTTCTCGTTTCTCTGTTCTGTGCTCTTTGGATTTGAAGGACTGAGATGGAACACGGAGTCGATGGAGAAATTCAATGGAGCTGACATGAGGTTACATTTGAAACCGCAAAAAGGTTTAAATGAAAACAAAGCGGAGAGAAAACGGTGACGGATGCTTGTTTCTGTGAGTGACGTTTCAGATTTAAATTTGCAGTCGTTGTTTATTCCTCGGCTGGGGACGTTTTCACGACAAGTTCTGACTTTCACCTGATGACCTTTGTTCATATTCGTTTGACCTCATGACAAGTCACCTAACATCCAATCGGAGGCGTTTAACTGATATCAAACATCCACTTCAGTCGTCCGCCGTGTTCCTTGACGTTACGCTGCTGCTGATAGCGCCTTGTCTCACTCACACACACACACACACACACACACACGCACACACACACACACACGCACACACACACACACACACACACCTCTTTTTCTCTTTCATATCAGAGCACAAGCCCGACATAATTGACAGTTTGCAGCTCTGAACTCTCACAGGGCCGATGACTCAGCAAGAATTTCTACCACTGTGATTGGACAATCTGATATGGTGACACAAAAACTTGATCCCTCTGTTAGTGAGTTTGAATATTTGAACGTGTAGAAAGATGTAGACTCCGCCAGCAAGTGATAGACCAGATGAAGGGTGCAGACACATACCACTGCACGCTATTGGACACCACCACGACCAATCAGAGGAGAGTACAAGGTGACATCATCAGTGTCAGTTTGTCTGTTCTCTTCATCAGCGGCAGCCGTCTTTGTTGTGTACAGAACCACTGTGGTCATCCTGTTAAACCCCGCCCACAGACTCTGTCCACGGTCCATGGTTTCTGTCCAGACAAACCTGTAGAGATGATCCACATGTGCTGGAGAACATCTGGATTTCCATGTTAATTTGTTTACTTTTCTTTTTTTTTTTTTTTTACAAAATAAGGAAATTAGCATGTGAATAGCATGTGGTCGTCTCCGGTGCACAGCGATGGAGGGGAAACCTGCGAAGTGTCTGCACCCCTGACTGTGACAGTAGGCGCAGCTGGATGACGTGACACCAAACCGTCGGTGGCACTTCTCAGCGCACACCGGGTCTGATCCCAGCAGTAGGTGCAGCGTCTGTCGGGGTCAAAGAGTGTTGAGAGTGAGTGAGAGTGACACGCAGATCACACCTTACATGGACAACAACCCCACAGCAGCGAGCGCCAGGCCGCCCTCAGTTTCACTCTGGTGTCATCACCCTGTTTTTTTCCCTCCTCGCCTCACCTAAACTCACCCCTCAGCTTCCTCTACCGCTCCCTCCCCACTGAGGCTGCGCTCACAGAGGGGGGCAGTTGGGGAAGGCCACGGGGTGCGTTCAAGAAGAAAAGCATTTTACAAGTCGAATGTTCAAATGTTCATGAATGTTCAAACGCTCAGACCCCTGGGGCGGCATTCTATTGATCGCACTCGATCAATGCCTCTTCTTTCCTTTTGTGTTTAAAAAGCAGCATTAGCCTGACACACTAGGTGGGAGACTAATTAAATGTTGGATCGGCGACTAATCACTGGCTCGGCCGCAGACTGGTTTCATGAATACTTCATATTAGAGTACTACTTTGTATTCATAAAATCAGCCTAATGACCTCAACTGACTTCACACTGCAATAATAGGAGCCTCTGGGTGTGTGTGTGTGTGTGTGTGTGTGTGTGTGTTAGTATGCATGCAGCTTGTGTAAAAATGTCATACAAGGATGCTCATTCTTTGAACAGTAAATACTACACTACTACAGAGAAGAACCAGTATATTTTGTTTACTCCTCTTTACGGTACGACAGAACCAGATATCGACGAGTGAATGAGTGGTGTCACTTCACCCCGCTGACGTGTTCTACATAGACTATTTTACAGAGCGGTGAGTAGATAAAACATACAACTGATGACTCATAGTCAGTGTGGTTTGTTCCAACGACAACGTTCCCTCTGTAAAACGTAACAGTGGTGGAACTCTTTCAGTGACTGTGTCAAAGTGACATTCACTCATTGGAATTGATGTTCTGCTCCAAGTGTGTTTGAACTTCCAGCTGCATCAAAGTGCTTTTAAAACCCTTCATCACATCAGTTCGTCATCACATCATCCATTCCCACGCTAAAATAATGTTAGTCAACATATTCACAAGGGAAATAAACTTGTGATAATGAATATTTACATAAGTAATTCAATGGAACATCGGTGTCCAGTTTTATGTCAGTTATCACAGTTTGATTTGTAATTGGTGGGTCTGCAGCAAGAGCCAACCTTCTTATCCTGTATGTTTATTCTTCTTATTATTATTCCGGTCCACTACTAGTCAGAGGGGGCTCGTTTTGACCAGCTCGATCCCGATCGGCGCGGTATGACTCCGTAACGTTATAGCGTGCACGGATTACGAAATATGCACGTTTTCGTGCACGATTTATGCCATAGACAATGAATGGGCGCATATTTTACACGTCTCGCTGTGTCCTCTGTGTTTGAGCGATTGACTTGAAATTTTACTATGTTGTAGTGTTCTGTGTCCCCTTTAACATGTGTAATTTGCAAAGCGTCACGTCTTTTCGTTTTCACGCTACAGTGACTTTTTTCCTTCAAAAACATGTTCTGGAACAAATTTCCAATTATGCCAAAACCCCCATCCTCAAAAAAAATCTATAAATTATATACCGTTGGAAAGGTCTTGTTCCTCTGAAGCCGGGAAAAATGAAAGCGTGTTTATACGATGCACGGTTCGCACGCTACGGGCTCGAAAGCGGCCATTTTTGCTTAAAATACACGTTCTGGCCTAAACTAAAACTGTTTCTAATGGTTATGACGGTTTCTAATGGTTATTAAACTTGTTAGACAAATCATGACCCTGGAGCTCTGTCTTCACACTAACCACTGGTCCACTGAGACAGTCCGCTGCTGCTATTGTGGCGTTCTAGACACAGATACTGAAAATGTCCCCATGTCACAATGAATCCTTCGACAGATTCCTGGATCCAGATGGTTCCAGAACACATCATCTGGCCCTGGTCCATTAGCAGCATTTACTGAATATTTCCTTCAAATCTGTTCAGAACGTCTTGATTTATTTTGCTAACAGACAAATAAACAAACATCATCACTATTAAGACTACAAACAGGTACACAGGTCACATGACTTTTGCATGTAGAGATGAACTCCCAGACTATCGCTGTCCTTGTTGTCTCTGCTGTCTTTTATCGACTGAAACATCTCGTCCGCTTCATTTCCACCTCTTAAAAAAACACTTAGCACCTGCCCAGCACCGAACTGAAGACATTTAGCAAATGGCAGGTGAACGTAACAGAGTGTTTAGACGTTTATGTGCATCCTCACACCTGCTTTCTGCCTCGCTGCATGCGATGCTAATGACTAGGACAGGTCTCGCTGTGTGAATGCAAATTCAACGCGGCTGCAGAGAGCTCCAGTGGAAAGCCGCTACTCCAGTAGAAGGTACTGTGGACATGTTTTAGTGACGTGAAAGAACCTGAGTCAAGTAAAACGACTACAAATCCAAACAACCGCAGTACAACTCCAGCAAGGAGATGTCTGACCAGTGGTTTGAGCTGAACGTCTCCTGAAACGTGCTGTCAGAGGCACGGCAGAAAGAAGTCGGCAGATAAGTCGGATAAATATGCACCAGGCCAGAACATACAGACCTCTTCCTGCTTTCTCTGCACGTGTTTTCTTGGACTGAACTGAGGAAGAAATGTCCAAAGTTCCAAATCTCAAGTGATTCAGACCAGAGCCAACAAACGAGAGGTGTGAAAACGCCCCAGAGATTTTCCTCAGGAGATTGAAGGGACTAAAAGTAGAAACAACTGCAAATGAGTGGAAACTGCTTTTTAAGACGTATGCAGCCAGACGGGGAGAGATTACGGTACTGGATAAATACTGGAACGTCAGAAGAGAAGCTGTGTTTAGTTTTACAACATTTAATCAAAACAAGCTTTCTGATACCAAAGCACTTCTGTTAACCACACACAGGAGCGTGAAGACGAGTTACCACACAGCCTGTGCCCTCATGGTCACATTCCTCATTTCGCATTAAAAAAAAAGAAAAAAAACCCAACACATCTCATTGAGTGAGAATGAATCTCCTCGGTCTCTGCGGGGGGCAATGAGACTCAGTGATACCATATTATCCTGGTACTTAAGTCTGTACTCGCTCTCTCTCTATATATACAGTATGTATATATAGTATGTGTATAACACACTACCTGTGTTTTTGGGTAGTTTGCAAAGCTACTACAGCTAGCTAGCTAGCTAGTGTTATCACCATTATTAAAGATCTGAGCTGTGTTGTATGAAAGATGCTACACAAATAAGGTTTATCATTGTTGTTGTTGTTATTAACAAACTGCCTGTAAACTGTATTAAAGCAGATTTGACAGCATCTATTTCCTGTCTCTGTGTCAACACAACATTGCCACTCAAAGTATGGCCACCTTCAACCCTCTATCCTCCATCCACAGCTGCTCAGCCACAATGTGTCAACAGAGGCAGCAGGACAAATGTGGTTTATTCACACCTGGGATGTTTGCAGAGTTGTCAGTTTGGTTGTTGTGTCCATGCGCTGACACGATGAACCTGTATCTGTAACCAAACGGTCAGAGTGACAGATGGGTGAACTGTCTGTAGCCTCCCCATCGACCGTCTATTGGTTCATCGATCCCTCCTTTCTCCTGACAGCTGTATCTCCTGTTTTCTCCAACAGCTGTGAGGAAACTGCCCCCCCCGCATCTTCCACCGCTTCGTCCTTCCTCCTCATTCTGCTCCTCTTCTCGTCTCACAGTGTGACAATTTCAGAGATGCTAACTCTGCGAGAGTTTGACCTTTAAGGCCAACGCTGATTGTCAGTAGCCTTCTCTGAAAATGTTGTTCAGCCTGGTGACCACAGTGAAACTGAATCAGACCATCAAATATGTTCCATTTAGTCTGTTTATTCATTTATTATCAGTATTTTTTAAATAATAATTGTATACATTATATACACCTGCACCGTTGCTTTCCTTGTTTATTCATTTTCTATTTATTTTTATTTATTAATTTATAGTTTTTATTATTATTATTATTATTATTATTATTATTATTATTATTATTATTATTATTATTATTATTATTATTATTAATAAAATGAATATTTCACTCATTTCCAGATGAGTTTTTTTCACTATTTTGTTCTAAAGTCGCTTTTGCATTTTTAAAAATCCTTATCAGTTCACTTTTTACTGTTTTAGCTGCTGACTAATGAAAGTTCTCTTTTTAAAAGACAACTTCCCTCTGATTGGCCGACATCTGGAAACCTCCTAGAAGGCTTCTTCACTTCAAGGACATTCGGAGCCTTGATCAGGAAAAAAAAAAAAAATAAAGTAGTGAGGAGATATGAACACAGAGAACAAAAGCCCGATATGTCAAAGACTGGCCACATTTAATATGAATATGAATTAACCAGAGTGACACAACAAATAGTCAAAATGTAAATTTTGTCCCCTTTGGCTTGGCGTAACAAACGTTCTCCTGACCTGACCGACAACAGAAGCCCAGGAAGTCACAAAGACATAAAATCTGAACTTCACAAGTAACATATGAAAGAAAGTACATTTGTAGAGGAAGACCACGGCTCAAGTCCTAAACTACCTTCACTGCATTCACAACAACCACACTGTAGCACAGACATACGTCATCGAACACTGTAAATCATTTCATTGTTTGATTTTCTGTATTTTCTGATCATCTGTCACACATTTGCTGGCAGAGCCACTGTCCAAAAGGATTCTTTTTTTTGGCCCTGCGTTCACCAGCTGCCTCAAACACAGTAATTACAGTTTTATCAGTTTGACCAGCATCTCCAGGTCTGGGCTTTCCTCCAGTCCCGTCTGCGATGAGATCAGCGCTGCTCAGCTAAAACCAGGCACGAAACAACAACTGCCCCTTTTGTATTCAGTGCTCAGATCAACCAACTTTCGCACCATCAGCGAGCGTGCACCACACCGCGCCGCATATAAACCTGAAACCTGTCCAGGTTTAGCATATGGAGCTCGCCTGCCCACACCTACTTCACTGACACCTAGTTTCTTCCAAATACAACCTGAATGTTATGTGTTCTGGCCCGAGGAAGCTAGGTGGAGATTTAAATGAGGACGCTGAAATACATAGTAGCCAGTAAATCACACAAATGAGAAGCACATCTGTCCGTTTTGATTGATTTCCAAGAAGATTCTGAGAAAATAAGGAACATTTTGCATCATCGTAGTATAAAATGGACTGACTTTACACTTTTGCTTTTTTTTTTTTTTTTAAAGCACCAGTTCAGGTCATTAGAGCTTCGAAGTCTCTAACGATGTCTTATTATGTCCTTATGAGATGTGTACCAGCAGGTCAAAATCAAACTAAAGATAGTTCTTAGGCTTTTTATAGGGGGCTGAGCTGCAGACCTGCATATTCTATTTAAGATGTCCTCGGCTCACATCATTGTTTGTTTTAGCAGCCGAACCTTCCCCCGTGTATTTATAGGTGTCGAGGCCAGGAGAAAGACCACAGCAGCTCCATAAATAAGCTGCCCGTGCCTGGAGCGAGCCTGCCGACTAACAAAAAGCCCAGTCATTTCACAGGCCATTACCTGGAGCCGCCTCGCAGGGAGGCTGGCCTGGGCCGCGTAGAGTGGCTCCGCTCGGAGGGCGAGCTGACGGGTGGGAGGAAGGGAGATGTTTGGATTAATAACAAATATATCCGTTTTATATGAAAATGCATGGAAATGGAGAAATGGAAATAACCAGCTGTGAAGCAGAGAGGCACCAGAGGATGTTCAGTGCATCATTTTTTTTTCCTTTTTTTTTTAGCCAGCGTCATCTTTCATCCTTTCTCACTTTCATCCACACAAGCTGCCATTTGCTCGCATGCTGTCTATCTCTCTCTGAACTTTTGGCCCAGGGATTCTGTCGGAACCTCACCCAGATGCCCCCTGGCTCTTAAAAATAAACGTATTAAAAAACATCACACACCCGCACAGGCTCACAAAACACACCCATGATGTCATGCGTCAGCAGAGAGTGTGTGCTGTGTATGTGTGTGTGTGTGTGTGTGTGTGTGTGTCACTGCTTATCTCTGCCTCCACACATGCTGCGTAGAAAGCCAGTCAGCAGAGGCCCCAGTCAGCAGAGGCCCCAGCCAGCGCGCTCCACAGCCTCTCTGGCAGCCAGACCTCACTGCGCTGAGGAAACTGCACCCTGCAACACAAACAACCCATCAGCTGCGGCAGCGCTTCAGTGCCGACTGCTGATCCTGGTACCTCCCTGCAAGGTACAGCCCTGAAACGGCCACCCTGGCTCTTGACACCGTCCCTTTACATAGTTCCAGCACTACTCGGCTCTACGGTCGGTGCCAAACTGTAGACCAATTAAAGATCCAGATCATGTTCAGATCGCTCTAACGCCGTTGATTGTTGTGTGTGTGTTGATGGTTGTGTTTGTGGCAGAAACCTAAAACAACAGCAGGTTTCAGGTTCTATCTAACCTGGAAATCCAGACGTTCCTCCTGCACATGTTGATCGTCTCTGCAGGTTTGTCGGGACACGAACCGTTGGACCATTAACTATGAACAAAAGACCGATCACGGGGCTGTGGGCGGGGCTTAACAGGATGACGTCAGTGGTTCTGTACACTGCTTCTCTGATAACGTCACCTTGGTCTCTCCTCTCACTGGTCGTAGTGCGCTCCAGTACCATGGTGATAGGAGTTAAAGGTCTATCACTCACTGATGGAGCCCACCTCTTTCCACGCATGGCTCTAGATGTCCAGGCTGGGTATCGTCCCTGATGGAAAACCAAGAAGGAACTTGTGTTGAGCTGTGCTGGTGCTGTTTAGTGGAAACATTTGTGATGAAATATTCAAAAGCATTGTTTCATGGCGCCATTCGACAGGCATTTGCCCGAAATATTGCTGTGCTCCTCTGCTGAGCAGCGACAGCTCTGATTCCATAAAGCACATGAATGGAGAGAGTTGTCAAGTGGATGTGGCGGAAAACCGAAGGCTCATGATGTTAAATCAGAGGCGAGCGCTGGCGACTGGCACACAGAGGGCGCTCCGGCAGAATGGACGCAGCTTCTCATCTACCTCTGAGTGGCTCTCTCAGGGGTGTAACTGTTAGACGCGATCGTATCAGCACGGAGAGTGTGTGGAAAAGGTAGGAAAGCAATAAAACCAAGTGCCTTTGCCTGATCCCCAGCTATATGGAACTGTAGGACACGTTTTTTATTTGTTTGACAGGAAAAGAAAAAAAAAAAAACTAACCTGAAGAAAAATAAAACAGAAAGAACTTTCAGGGAATTTGAAATACATTATTAAACAAATGTCCTTGAATGTGTCTGTGTTTTGTTCAGTTTGCCATCTGCTGTCCAAACAATCCCATTTTCACATCAGTGTCGGAGGAGAAGCAGCATTTAATGACACAACTCTGTGTCTAGAGAGGTTCGACTATCTCAGTCACTTTTTTTTTCATCAAATTTTTCTATGAACTTGAGCAATGAGACGTGTTTGTGTCTATCATGTCCCTCAAGCTGGAAAAGTCATGTCAGACTTTGAGCGTAAACCCACGATGAAGGCGTTCCAACGCCGCATCAGACAAAGGTCCAAAAAGAGAGCGCTCGCTAAGATTTTATGATTCATCGTCAAGCGTGATTTTCCAAATATCAGACATCTGGGGTTGAATCAGATGAGAAGAGACGGCGCTGAATCACACATGAAAATCTTCTCATGGTCTTTTCTTCATATAGATTCCAGCTCCAGCTTGAGTGAAAAAGGTGATAGTAATACACGCACACACACACACACGCACACACACACAGGGGCCTCACAGTCTACAGCACAGTTTTCTTCATAGAGCGAAACAGGCATCATTAGAAGATGTAATGGATTAGCCACGGACAGAGTGAAGGGAGACAGAGAAGAGGAGAGAAAAGGGGACAATCCAAGATCAGAATGATGGAGATTGGCAGATGAGTAAAATGGATTGGATAGACTCTCTACGGATGAAAACACAGGACAGAGAGCCGATGCCGACAGTTGCACTGAGAGATAATGGAAACTGATTACAGAAGAAATCAACAAGGTCTCTCTCATTCCAGGAGAAGTGCCTGAAAATGTGGCAGTAATACGATCGGTGGGGTAAAACCGGCGCGGAACTCGGTCCACAGCTCCGAGTTCTAAATATAAACAGAGAAAATACACACGGAAGGTGACAGCAGATGTAAAGCTGTTTGGTAGAGACGGTCGACTGACAGGAGCTGTGGTCCTTATTAGAAGTTGGTCATACTTGTGTGCTGCCGTCTTTGCTCCGTGCCTCCCTGGCTTATGTTCATCTGAGGGAGCAGAGGAGACAAACAGGATGTCTGTGGGAGGACAAATGAGAGGGGGGGTTGAAATCTGACAAGGAAGTGTGTGTGTGTGTGTGTGTGTGTGTGTGTGTGTGTGTGTGTGTGCTAATCCCAGGAAGGACTTCCTCTGAATCCGAGCTGCTTGGGAGTTCTGTAGGAGGTACAGACACGGGAAAAAGCAGAGGAAGAGACGCTGAAGACAGAAAAAAAGAAAAAGAAAAAGAAAAAAAGACCCAGCGAGAACAATCAAGGGCTGATGAACGATTAAATCCCACTTCTGAAAGCCGTACGCACACATGCAGAGGAAAACCACCCACAGACAGAGGCTGTGGCAGCGTCATGAGCCGATGATGAACTCAGACCCACTCACCAGTGACAGTGACTCCACACGACCAAACACGGTGTCCAAAACGGTGACTGAATTAACCCCGACTGGGCGTTCTTCATCGTCAGAGGTCCTGGTACAACACACACATACCATGGCATATGAATATGGAAAGGGTTTAGAGGATGTTTTCAACCACCAGTCCATTTTCATTTCATTTTACAAAAAGACTCACAATCAAATGTTAATGAGTTGTAAAACATACTCCTGGGTATTTTTCTCTCAAGGATTTTCTTCTCTCGTAACGGTTGTTGTCCCAGAGAGCGATAATTAAGTTCCTGTTAAACAAGCTAGTTTAGTAGAAAACTCATTTGTTCCAGCGAGTTTTTCATGAATTCCTGAACAGAAAGTCGGGGCAACGTCATCGATGCTAATGAGTCAGTTTCACCAGATCTAATGTACATCAGTGTACCAGCCTGGGGGATCGGGACCTCAGGGGTTCAACATTCAGGCTGGAAAATACAAAGTGAAACAGATGATTAACAAGACATTTACATGTACCTTTGTTAATTCTTTCCCTCTATTCGTGTTTCCTCTTGTGAAATGAAGTTTTTGGCTTCTACATTGCTACTGTCACTTTAAGAAGTCTCAGGAAGTCACTATGGGAGCCGTGGCTGTACCAGAGGGCTGAGCCAATGATCACCTTGCCAGTAAGGGGGCTGTTTTTTTCATTAATGTTTAGTGACTTTGATTTACCACAAAGCTGCGTTCTTTGATTCACTTTGAATCTTTGCGTCCGTCATCTGTGTATGTCACATGCCAAGAGCTTTTTTTCTCACGTCACTCGACAGGGGAACACTGGGAGGGAACACTGGGAGGGTTAGCGCTGCGCTGTGTGTTCCAGCCTCTCTGTACCCTCCTGACCATGTGTCAGGCAGAGCCTCGGATACCACACACGTACCCAGTCCATCATATGTCCGCTGACTCATCGTCACTCCGCCACATCACAGCCGACTCATGCACAATACCCTTGTCTGCGAGCCAAATGTGGAGAAACCACAGCAAGGAGACCGCAGAGACCGGAGAGGCTTCCAGCGCAATCTACCCCCCACTGCTCACTCACCAGAGCCCCTGAGTCATAAAGTACCACTGCCTCCGCGCTCAGAGATCAACTGTCTCCCTCTGCTTCAAAGAGACGGATCATGAAGAAGAGAAGAGAGGAAATGAGAGAAGATGATCCTGGACAAACACGACACCTACATTTATGCTCCTGTGTTCAGTTAACATACAGGTGGCGGCAGGTGTTTTTACTGCTGTCTCTTTTGTCTCTTTACTCCACGTGTTAACAACACCGAAGTGACACGTCATGTCAGGCAAACCGACCAATCACAGTTGATGTCACTTTGACATGTGCTTCCGTCTCTCTCTACTTGTCTACACACAGGTACGGAGTTGATCTGACACACGGTGCATGCGTCTTCTTCCTTTTCCGTCTGATTCTGATGAAAAGATGACACACATGAAAGCGCACTGTGCAGCATATATCTGTGTGGGTGCCTGTGTGGCCGTGAGGTGTTAACGACTATCAGGAGGTTAAACATAGCCACTACACCAACCACATTTAAAAAAAAACCCAGTTATCTCTTTGGAATAAAAGGATGGGCGCCTATCGAGTGTGCGCCCACTTACAGCGAGTCAAATACAATTCGCTCTCACGTCGTCTTTGAAAACACATATCAAACTGTTGTCACTTCCATTCCCGACAGTAATGTGTACCTAGTAAATTGCGCGACTGCCTTCGACTCCTGACAACGGCTAATTGTACATGTCAGAGCTGTTCACATGTGTCAACATGGTACACGATTAAAAAAAAAAAAATCACCTGTGGTCCTTTCCATCCACACGAGCTACAAACATGCACTTGGAGACGGAGGAGTCGGCACTGGTGTGTTTAAAGCAGATGGCAGCACTGAGACCAGTGACGACTCAGCAGTGTGACAATTAAGACCCAGTTGCTCTCTGGTGGATCATCCTCTCAGTCCAAAGTGTTCCGCTTCGCTGCCGGCGAAAAGACTTGGAGAGAGAAAACACAGACGGCTGAATGAAAGAATGTTCCTCCTGCCAACGCCGGCCATCCGATGGCTGCGTTTGGACCCCCGCCCGTTAGACAATGATTTGTTTTCTCTCATGACCATGATTACAGGTTGTCAGCCATGCTTTTACTAGAGCTGATGGGTAATTTCACTCCTTTGCATGGTTTGGAATTGATGGCCAGCTCTGACACACACACACACACGCACACACACACCACATTCACACACTCTTGAGCACCCAAGGGTACAGCGTGCATACATTCCACATACACGCCGATAGACAAACAAATCAAGTGGCGTGTCTATTCGAGTCGACTAATCAACAAAGCTGACGTTTGTGACGCGTGGCAGCGTTAGAGATAATATGTGCCTGTAACGCTGCATCCAATTATTCCTGCATACATTCCTGTGTGCATGGCGTTTAATGAGCCAGGCTAATTAAATATGGAAATTAATGAGATACAAAGGAAATCGGGTAAAAGCGCAGTCCTAACGCATTTGAAGGAGCCGCTAAAAGCCTTTTATTACATTAGGGACCAGGAGGGAAAACGTTTTCCTCCAAGGAGACGATTAACAAAACGCTGTGATTAGTTCAGCCGGAACATAAACTATTAGATGTTGTCCTCAATAAACTGTAGAACAACGTTCCAAACATGTCATATCACAAATGAAGTGGTGCCGCCTCCTCATGTTCCTCTTGTAGACATTTTGAAGTTTCTCAACCCTCCTTCGACGGTCAGATCCAGTGAACAGAGTCACTGGGATGAAAAGTGTGAACATTGTGATCTGTTGGTTTTCACGCTTCGTCCGTCCGCTTCTCGTGAGATGACGTCCCAGTCAGAGGCGAGCGAGTCATCATTCTCGACGCGCCATACAGCCCCACGAGGGAGGTGTGTGTGTGTGTGTGTGTGTGTGTGAGAGAGAGAGGCCAAATCAGCATCAGGGTCAGACACAGTTTACAGACGGGCTGACTCCATCCCCCAAAACACACACACACCGTGGGACACCGGCCGGCCGCAGGGTGTATGAGCTTGAAGCCAAAGGGATTATGGGGGGAGGGGGCCATGAGGGCGGTTAAGTTCACCCCCAGGGTGCCCTGAGGATGCCCATAGGTAACTGCTGCCTTTGTGCCTCTCAACTCTTCAGCTTAAACAAAGTCGTCACTGTGAAAACAAACTATCGACTGTTTAACCTTTGACCTCTGTCCTGAATTTTCCCCCGGCCCTCTTTCGTAATCTGTCATCCCGGAAAAAGGAGGGATGGAGGGAAGGAGCGAGGATATTGAATGGGTTTAGAGACTGGGCACAGGCATCTCCCATTAACTTTACCTCATCCTTCTTTCCGTTCCCATCCCTCCCACCTCTTTCACTCTTTATTTATCCTCCACTTCTTTCCCATCCCTCTCCCCTTCACGTGTCTGCAGCTCCTTCCTCTGAGGGACGGAGATGACATGGCTATAAAAGACCGTCACAAGGGACAGAATCCTTCTATCGCCACTGCCCACGCAAATTCAACCGAGCAATTTGATCAAATCGCCCCCACTTTTCTACAACTGTCCCCAGTCGTCGTCGTCCTCCACAGACCTACATCCGTCCAACAACGCCGGCGTCAGTTAGGGGTCGCAATTTCTTAGCAATTTCTTCACAACAAACACCAGCATAAAAACTGAACTCTTTTCTAGAGACGCTGCAAATCAAAGAAGAAATGAAGCAACAAATCCTGCAGGGACTGAAGGAGATAAGTGATTTAAATCAGGAGCATTTTGTGACTTGGGTGAGTTGAGGTGAGTTTATTTCCTGGGTGACACTAATAACATTTATCGTAAAAGGAGAGACGCTTGGATAAGTTAGTCTGCGGCGCCCCTCCGAGGAGCTTCATTAACAGTCGTCAAAGAAAATGTCAACAACAAACAAACAAACAAAAAAAGCGTCATTAGCCTTTCTCTTTGTGTGGCGATAAAAAAACAACACTCGGTGTTTTTACTGTTGTTTCTCACTCTGCCTCTAAGACAACATTTCTTCTCAGGCGCCGCTGTAAACGATATGTTGAACATCGCTCGCTGACAAACACACGCACACGTGCACACAGGCTGATTAAAAGCACACAAACTGCCGGCACAGATAGTGGAAACAAGTGATACGAAAGGGAAAGCTATAGCTTTCAGCCTGACAAAACACCAAACGCTATATATGCTAATTATTCATTTCATATGAATGTCTAATTAATTGTATGCAAATGAGCGGCTGCCGTTATTGGACCTGTTTGATATGGGGACGGACGCGCCGGTGGAAATCCTTGGGAAAACAGACATCCGATCCTGCCGCTCGGCACACACAGGAAATCAATTTGGTTAATTGTCAAATATGCAAACATGTAAATTGAAGTCATGCATTGCCACGGCCGAGACAGCTCACCATTGTCCCCGGAGCAGGGGAGGGGGAGCACACACACACACACGCACACACACACACACCTCTTATCTCATCAGCCCTTTAATGTCGTTGGTATTCACTCCTCCGTCCTCTGACACAACGCATGCCACTAATTACCAATTCCCTTGATAAGAGCAGTACCCATGGAATACATGATGGAAGATGAAGGGGGGGTGCGGGGGGGTGGCAGCTACTGAACATTCAGACTGTGCACCACTTTGAAAATTGGCTTTCAATCAACCCGCTGAGGACTGTTGAACCGTGCTTGGAGCGGCGGCTCTCCAGCCTGCACAGAGGACAAACACCTGACAGTCAAGGCTAGTGTGTGTGTGTGTGTGTGTGTGTGTGTGTGGGGGGGTTGTTTCTCTCCGGCTGCATTACACTGCTTGTGAAAGTTGGCTGACACCCTCCCGTCCTTCCCACTCACTGTGACTAAGATGACGATAAAAATGCAAGAAGGGGTCGACATCACACAAAAGATTTGTTTTCTTTCCCCCGTTTTTTTGTCACTGGAAGTTAATTGAATTTGTATGTTAATGAGGACTGCGCATAGCTAACGAGCTCAGTGTGCGACCCATTAACAAGTTGAATGATTGTTATGCCCGGGGCAAGAATCACCTATAGGAGCTCCAAATAAAAAGACAAAGAGCCAATCTGAATACATTATGCATCCATTTACATGCTCATCTACATCACATACGTGTCATACTGATATTTGTCCCCCAGGTTCAGTCACGGAGGCCGGAGTTGGAACATCTTTGGGGTTGAGAGGGCAGAAAGTAAAAGGAAGAAACCAAAGTGGGTTGAGGAGGCCGTTCAGAGCTCCATTGAATAAATGGACCCATTCAGTGTTTGAGATGAATAACGGCGAGTTGTCGGTTATGATTCACTCGCCCTCGTCACTGGGACAATGTGAGAAGTACAGCGAGATCCCTGCGCTATAATTACAATGAAAGCAACACTTCTTTAAATAACCGCTCAGTGTGAGAATGAAAGGGAGAGGAAAATGACGGTGTCTGCGGTCTGCTGTGATCTCGTGAGTCTTCAGCCAATGAACATTCACTCAACATGGATCTACTGGAATAAAAGGCACATTAACATTCATTCCCCACCCCCCCAAAAAGTAATACGGGATTCAGTGATTTACAAGCGTCAAGTATCTGACATGTTCAGGATGAATTAAACACCGATGCGTCGTTTCCTGAATACTTCAGTGGTCTATGTGATGGAGTTTCTTCCACTGAGCTGTTTCTGGATGGTCATGACAAAATAAAACGTGCTTTTTTTTTTTATAACAATCTGTTATAGTTTTCGGAGCATTGTTCTTTTAGTGGAGCATGTGTGAAGACCTCAGTCGACTGTCGGTCATCCGTGCGGTCTAAATGTCCAACGTCAGCCTGAAGCCTCTCAGCGCTTGCACAGCACACGATGAAGGTTCACGATGAACACTTCTAGACGTCGTCGCTCCCCTGGCCCGGCTAATCACCAGCGGGTGTCCTGAGGCACACTCAGAGCGCGTCAAAAGGAACAGAGTACACGGAAAGTTCACAT